>JAGFNQ010003078.1:0-38680 GCA_024364735.1 Boesenbergia rotunda | reverse complement strand
GGGTCTACACCAGTTGCTGACTGCTTCTATCTTGGCTGGATCAACTTGAATGCCTTCTTTGGATACAATATGACCTAGGAAGGTCACCTGATCTAGCCAAAACTCACACTTTGAGAATTTTGCATAGAGCTTCTCCTGCTGAAGGATCTGCAACACTATCCTCAAGTGTGTAGCATGGTCCTCTGGAGTCTGTGAGTATATGAGAATATCATCAATAAATACAATGACGAATTTATCGAGATACTCCCTGAAGATGTGGTTCATCAGCTCCATGAAGACTGCTGGAGCATTGGTTACTCCAAAAGGCATCACTACAAATTCGTAGTGGCCGTATCTTGTCCTGAAGGCCGTCCTGGGGATGTCACTTTCTTTAACCTTTAGCTGATGATACCCAGAACGCAGATCTATCTTCGAGAACACTGTAGCCCCTTTGAGTTGATCAAATAAATCATCTATTCTAGGAAGGGGATACTTGTTCTTGATGGTTACCTTGTTCAGAGCTCTGTAGTCTATGCACAGACGCATAGACCCATCTTTCTTCTTGATGAAAAGTACAGGAGCTCCCCAGGGCGAATGACTCGGGCGAATGAAGCCCTTGTCTAGTAGCTCCTGGAGGTGCTCTTGTAATTCCTTCAACTCTGCTGGAGACATACGATATGGGGCCTTCGAGACCGGACCGGTACCTGGTACTAGCTCGATCTCGAATTCCACTTCTCTGTTGGGAGGTAGTCCAGGTAGTTCTTCTGGGAATACTTCTGGATACTCACAGACTACCCGTACATCCTCCTGCTTGCGCTTTTCCTTTGCTTCTATGTCCATTATGCATGCAAGAAAACCAGCACACCCTTGTTCTAGCATTTGGTGGGCTACCAAGGATGAGAGGAATTTCTGAGTCTTCCTCTTTGGGGCTCCTTGAAATTCGAATGGTGGTTCTCCTTCTGGACTGAAAACCACCTTCCTCCGGCGACAGTCCACTGAAGCACTGTACTTACTGAGGAAATCCATGCCCAGTATGACGTCGAAGTCTTGCATCGCAAGGACTATCTGATCGACATATAGCTCTCGGTCTAAAATCTTGATTGACACAGCCCGGAGCCGCTAGGTGGATTCCATGATTTCCCCTGAAGGGAGAGTTGTCAGGAATCTGGACTCCCAACTCTCTGCAGGCACCTGTAACTTACTAGCAAAAGGTACTGATACGAAAGAATGGGTCGCCCCAGTGTTAAACAGTGTAGTAGCTAAATGCTGAAAAATAACTATTTGACCTGTTACGACCGTGGAGGCGCTGGCAGCTTCTTCCTTCGTGAGGGAAAAGACTCTGGCATTGGTTGGAACTGGTGCTGCTTCCAACCTTTCCTGACTGATCTGAGGTCCCTCCAGTATAGTAGGCATGTAATGTAACTGAGGCTTGCCTCCATACTGTACGGACTGCTGAGGAAGTACCTTAAACTTGTTTGGGCAGTCTTTGGATCTGTGTCCCTCTTGTCCACATGGGTAGCATCCAGTTACACCCAAAAGGCATGCTCCAGGATGGGTCCTCCCACACTTAGGACAAGGTGGATACCTAGCTTGCTTGTTCTCTGGGTTTCCTTTTTGGCTGCCAGGCCACTGCTTCCTTTTGTGGTTCTTGTTCTTCCAGTTCTGTTTATTTGGCTGAGGCTTCTGGCCTCCTGTTGTCTTGTTGTCAATCAGGACTGGCTTCTGCTGTGTTTGTTGTGCCTTGATGCTATTCAGATAGTGCTCTGAGATTAGAGCACTACTGACCAACTCCTCGCTGGTCTGGGGTCGGTGCGTCCCGCTGTTCACGTTGAGTGCTATTTCAGGGTTCAGCATGCGGAGCATTAGTCTGACTCGCTCCTTCTCTGTGCTGACTAGCTCTGGGCAGAGGCGAGCTAGCCTGTTGAACTTCGCGACTGCTTCTCCCACTGGTAGGTTACCTTGTCGGAACTCCATGAAGTCCTCGTAGTGCTTGTTGGTAACCCGCATGTGGAAGAACTCCTCATAGAACTCTTGCTCGAAATCTGTCCAGCTCATCTGGTTGACTATCCTCTTACTCTTGACCCGCTCCCACCACATACGAGCATCTCCAGTTAGGCAGAAGGAGGCACATTTGACCTTCTCGACTTCTGGCCAGTCAAGAAGCTCCATTGTGCTCTCTAAAGTCTTGAACCAAGCCTGGGCATCCTAGGGCTCAGTCGTGCCTGAGAAGCTTTCAGGTTTTAGCCTCTGCCACTGGACGAGGTATGCTTCTTATCTTCGGTTCACGGCAGGGGTCTCCTGTGTGACTGGTGGAACTTCAACCACCACTGGAGTTTCCACTCCTGCTGTGGGTGGTGTAGGGGGCACTGGGTGCTGATTTGCCATCAGTGTGGCGATGGTCTTCTGTTGCTCTGAAATCTGAGCTTGCATTTGAGCAATGACTGCCATCAGGTTTGGCTGTTCTGCGCTAGGCTCATTGTCATCTTGAACTGGAGTTCTGCCCCTTGCATTAGGAGCTCGGCCTCTTCTTGCCATCTAATAATGCATAAGGGAACAAGAAATCACTACTACATCTCTAGGTATAAACTTGTCTTCTTACTTAGCAACCTAATATCCATTCTTGGGATTAAACATGATTCCGTGATACTAAGGTATTAAACATGTTTCCTTGTTCTATGCACATATGAGTAAGTACTTAAGCATTTCTCTATACTGCAACTAAATAAAGGAGCAATAGAAAAACAGAAACATAAAACTTTCTTACTTGAAGACGGCAAGGTTGATGCTGATGTGTGTGTGATGCTGGAGAATGGGAACTACTCTGATACCAACTGTAGCGACCCGCCTCCTCTACCTTAGACGGACCGTTACTTGTCTACTTCTTGACTCTAACGCACGACTAAGAATGCGGAACTTTCTTCTTTTTTTTTGTATTTAAATCTATCTAAGAATGATATTCTAACTTTAATAGTCATGCATGATACAATGGCATACTTCCTTTCTCTAAAATTTGTAAAGAAAAAAACATTTTAGCCAATCAAAACAACTTCATAAACTTGAAATTAGGACTTTTGCGGAAGTAAATAAGTTATGAAAATCTATATGAACTTTAGACTAGAGTTAGGACCAAATTTTGTATCTATGCAAGGTTTAAACAATTCTAACCATTTAAACTCATCACACAAGGTTCTATAACATTACTAAAGCATTATGGAATATGAATGCAACTTTTCTAAGCATATTTAAAGCAATAAAAACTTAATTCAAAAGGAGACTAACAACATCTTGGCACATGCATCAAATAGCTCCATCAAAGTATCGATATTCGAAACTACTCACGCTCATACTCATCCAATGCAATCATAAGGATATATATACTAAATAGAATGACATGGAATCTTTACTCGTGGTTTTAAGACACGCAAAATATCTAAAACGCAAATACTTGGATAAATTCTATGTGATCTAACTTAAACTAAGAATCTGTAACAAATGCACTTTAAGTCTTTTATTCATCTTGTCCCAAGGACCTCTCCAAGGTCAGCCATCACACACACGTCGCTCAGCACCGCCTCGTCGCCTTCCTTCAGAATTGCTTGCCTTTACCTTTACCTGCAGCAAGAGGAAATGCAACTAATAAGCATAAAGCTTAGCAAGTACTATCTAGCTCACAAAAATCTCGAAATGTGCAAGCATGCTTTTTAAACAATGTGAAATCACATGAGATACTTTTATGCTTAAAAGAAACACTAAAACATGTATAACTCAAAACATGCATACTCAAGCATTAATAAGTCTTAACTCATTTTTTCTTGGCTTAACTTGAAACTTTAGCAATTCTTTAACTTTAAATCTTTCTTTAACATTTAGAAAACTTCCTTAAACTTTAGAAAAACTTTGCTAAAGCATATACTTAAAAATAATAACTCACTTGGATCCACTTAAGACGTAAGTACCATCTTGTGCGCGTTCCCTAAAAGGTTGGGGTAGCGAGCCACCAATCCTAATAGAGCAGACCTTGGTCTACCAGGGCCAAGACCTTGGAATTGGACACCTGGATTTCTTTAACGACGCCCTTGGACGCCGAGTACTGGCCTTAGAAAATAAAATACTTACTTTTTCTTATCTTGAATGCCTTGGCATTTTAGCGAGCACCTTGTGTGCCCAAATCCCTAAGTCTTGACTTTTGGGGATTTCTTTAAGGCCTTGGCCTTTTCTTTTCTTACCATTACCTTCTCTTTCCTTTTCTCATAACTTTTCTTAGACCCTAACCTCATATAGGGTACTTAATTAAACTTATACAAGCATGGATTAAACTAAGGTTACATGCAAATCATAAACTAAAGGAAAATTGCATTTTTAACTTTCTAACGGGAAAAACTTGCGGAAAACCGCCTCTTACTGCAGGTGAGCAGTACTTATGTTGATTTCTTTGGACTTACAACCAAAATTGACGTCTAGGGCTCGGGAGAAACTTGAGATCTCGATGAACCGTTCGCGCCTACGCGTTCCTCTCGTCGAGACGAACGAAATGCTCTGCCCTCCTTGGTTCTTCCTTGGCCGGCGCCCCCTTTGAAGAGGAGAGGGGGTCTTGGTGTGGCGTGCGCACAAGAGAGGGGGAGAGGGGCGGCGTGCGTGTGGTTTGGGCGAGGAAGAGGGTTTAGTTGAGAGAAAATAAAATTTCTCTCTTTCATTATCTATTTATACTTAGGGTATTTAAGTCCAACTTATAACTTAACTTAATATCTCTCTATTTTCTTTCAGCACACCCCTGCTGGGGCTCCTGGTTAACCCGACCAACTTAAGTCGTTGGTCCCATGGGAGGTCTCGGGTTCAAAACTCGTCCATACAACTTTTAATAAAAATATTCTAAAATTTCCTTAAAATATCTAGAATATTTCTAAAACATTTTTAAATGGTTCTAAGGACTTTAAGACATTCAGTAAATGAGTTTAAGATCCCAATCAAATACACAAATATGTATACTCAAATAGTGAATTTTTATTTATTAAAATAAATGTTTACAATCATAAGGCGATTGTCTTAGGACACTTCTCTCATATTACTAACCTCAACTGCCCTAGGGGCAGGCGACAGCCAAAACTCACAGAGAGTTTTCGGCCTCGGACCAGTCGACTGGCCCAGGGGCAGTCGACTGGTATACCCCGAAAACTAGTCGTTGGCTAGCAATTAATGCTAGGCCAGTCGACTGCCCCACGGGCAGTCGACTGGTGCAGGGCTGGACAGACTGCGAGTTTGTCCTATTCTCCTATAAAAGGAGCACCTTATTGCACGTGAGCGGTACAGTTTCGTACAGTGTCGAAGGGCTGCTCGTCTGAAGAGTGTTTTCTACTTCCTCTCACATTCTACTTCATTCTGTAAAGAGGAATATCTACTGTAATGGTTTCTCCACCTGAAGGAGGTTTTCATAGTGTAAGTGGTGCTCGCGACGTGGATCCTTGGACTAGTCACCCATCTGGGTGGATACCAAGTAACTCTTGTTGTTAGCATTGTACTCTGTTTCTTTTGCATATTATTGTTCCGCTGGACTAATGACAATTGTAGAGATCGAAATTGAAAACATGCCATTCACCCCCCCCCCCCTCTAGTACGTCAACACGATCCATCAGTTGGTATCTGAGCTGGTTCGTTTCAGAAGAACTAACCATCAACCAGAGCAAGTATAATGGTGTTTCAAGAGGGATACTCCACTGCACGACCACCCTTCTTCGACGGGAACGACTTCGCTTACTGGAAAGGTATGATGCAATACTACCTTATGAACGATATTGAAAACTGGATTAGTGTTGCAGATGGCTTTGAGGCACCCGTCGATGAAAGAGGAGAATCGACACCGATGAGATCCTGGTCGAAGGAGATAATGAAGAGGGCGCAATCCAATGCCAAGGCCACCACCACACTACAGTGCGGGCTCTCAAAGGAGCAACTGAACAAGGTGGGGTCGTTCAAGAGCGCCAAGGAACTGTGGGACAAGTTGGTGGAACTGAACGAAGGGTCAAACGAGTCCAGAAGAGCCAAGAAAGACTTGCTCGTGGCCCAACTCCAATCCCTATCCATGAAGAGCAACGAGACTGTCAGCCAGCTACATGGAAGGGTGAAGGAAATAATCAATGAGCTCCATGTGATTGGAGAAAAGATCGAGAACTGAGACATCGTCAGGTATGTTCTACAAGCCTTCCCGAGAACCACCCTGTGGGCATCCATGGTTGATGCTTACAAGGTATCAAGGGATTTGCCCATTGTTAAGTTAAACGACTTATTCTATGAATTTGAGCTACACGAGCAAGCTAATGTCTCGGCCAAAGAGAAGGGTATTGCCTTTGTTGCAGAAAAGGAGAAGAAGAAGAGGAATGAGAAGAAGAAGGTGATCTACTCCTCCTCATCAGATTCAGAGGAATTCAGTGCCTCCATGGATAGCGACCAAGAGGCATTCATAGTAAGAAAAATGTGTAAGGCCTTTAAAAATTTTTCTAACAAATCATATGCTAGGAAAGGGTTCAAAGGCAAGGGTAAGGCTAAGGACATTATATGCTACAACTGCCACCAAGAGGGACACATGAAGAACGAGTGCTCTCAATTGAAGAGAAGAGATGACAAAAAGGAGGAGAAGAAGAAAGGTGACAAGAAGAAGTCAAAGGGAAAGGAGAAGGGTGCCACCAACCTCAAGGCAACTTGGGATGATCCATCATCCTTAGAGGAAGAAGAAGAAGAGCAAGTCTCTCATTTTGCTCTTATGACACAAGACCACTCAGATTCATCAGATGATAAAAGAAGCTCAAGTAGTAAAGATGAGAGCTCCTCCTGTTCATCATCCGAGTCAGAAGCTTCGGTAAGTGAGGTATACCACATACCCTCCTCTACTTTAGTAAAGATCATTTCTAGTACTAATATGGACATAGCTAAAGACAAAAGGAAGATTAAGGATCTAAAAGAAGAAATTGCCATGCTTAAAGTAGATTCTACCAAACTTGAAGAATTGCATGCTAGTTATACTACTTCACATGCTTCACATCTTGAAACAGAAAATAGGGAACTAAGAAAAAAGGTAGATGACCTCACAAAGGCCCTTAGGAAATTCCAAGTAGGATCTAGTAACCTAGATATGATAATCAATAGTCAAAGGGTCGTTTATAACAAGGTCGGTTTGGGATATAGGCCGAAGACTAAGGATGTAACGACCTGAAAAATTCTCTTAATATTTTCTTAAAATATTGAGCATGTCTAGAGAATTTTCCGAGGGACCTAGAAATATTAATATAAAATTTGGCCTAGAAATCCATATTTTCTCATTTAAATTGAGAAGTTAAGTACTAATGGGTCTTATATGGGCTTTTTGGTACCATAATTATTGGAGAATTCTAGTTAGAAATTTATATAAATATAAAGGGGTTTTAATGAGAAATATTAACATAATTATGGGGGAATTTTTAGAGAATTTTCGGAATTTTGGGGAAAATAATAGAAAATAAAAGGAAAAATAAAATAAAAATAAGGTGCATGGGCCAAGGATTAAACCTTGGACCTCTTGTACAACCATGTATGCTCTAACCAACTCATCTAGCAAGAGAATGTTATAAGGGAATGAAATGGAGATTGGTTAAGGCTTAGAAGAAGATGAAGGGTCATGGAGAGACTCTTCATTTACCTCCTTAATGGGTGATAAAGAGGGGGGTTTGGGAGTTTCTTTCATCCTTCCATCAATTGCATTTGCTCCCCTCCTCCTTCCTCATTCTAGCCGAACACCTCAAAGGGAGCTCTCCCTTGAAAAAATTTCCACCAAGGCTTCATCTCCAAGATCTAAGATTTTCACAAGAGTACAAGGGCTAAGGGTGGTCAAGAGGCAACAAGATTTCCATCCTTCTCTCAAATCTAAGGTTTATAATCAAGATCAACCAAGGTAAGACTCCCTCACCTGTGGTATAATGGCTTTTCTTGAAGATTAACATGATATGAAAGTTTTGTATGTGATGTTTATGTTGGAAAACCAAAGGAAACCCATGAACCTAACCTTATAGGTTTCGGCCCCATGGGTTCTTGGTCTATAATGATGATAAAAATCTAAATCTTGTTGTATAATATGATCTCATGATGTTTAGAGATTAAATATAATTTTTGAGAATTTTTGGGGTACCCTAGGATCCCCTAGGGTTTCGGCCAACTTCAAGAACCCATGGGTAGGGTTGGGTCTTAAACTTCAAGTATATGTTTTATGTATTATCATGATATATGGGAGATGGAGGGTGATTTATGTAAATTTTCACATGGCCTAGAGACCCTATGAGTTTCGGCCAAGATGGGTTAATAGGGTAAATGTTAGGATTTATTTCAAGTAAGGGCCCCAAGTGCCCTATGGTAAGATATAATTGATTGTTAATGATTGGTTGGGGATTTTAATGGAATTTTTTCATGCCCCCATGGCCTTATAAGTTTCGTCCAGCCCTAGGAAGGTGGACTAAAGGTTAGGGTTAACCCTAATCATGAGCCCCAATGACTTCCTATGGCCTCATAGATGATCTATGGTTGTTCCTTTACCTTATGCTATTGTACATGTTTATGGAATTGATGGAACTCCACCTATAGGTTTCGGCCAAGCCATGTATCTAGGGTTTGGGGTGGAGTTAGGGTTCAAAGAATGATGGTTCATGCTTACCATAAAGTATTTATATGTATAGGATCAAGCATGTGGTAGAAATCATGTTAACCATAACCCTAATGTTTAAGCACCATGTTTTATGTTTTATGTTTATGATTGGATGCCATGCTTAATAGGGTTTATTATGAATGTCTCAGGTTTTTATGCCATGTATTTGAATGGTAGGTAGAATGTTATAGAAATCCTACCTATGTATGCTTAAGATAGATATCATGCTTAGGCAAGAAATGCAATGTTTACCTTATGTATCATGATTATACAAGCTCTATGTAGTAGGATAAATATCTATGAAAACATGTCATGTTCAATGCAATGCGTACCTTCTATGTTATGATCATGCAAGTACTAGGAATAGGAATGATGTGTAGGTATGCATGCCATGCTTATGTAGGAAGATGAATGTCATGTTTATGTATGAAGATGAATGCCATGTTTATGTAGGAAGATGAATGTCATGTTTATGTAGGAAGATGAATGTCATGTTTTATGAATGATGATGCATGCCATGTTTTACGAAAGAAGATGCATACCATGTTATGAATGAAAGATGATGCTTATGTCTTTAAGGCATAAATATGCTAAACAGCACAGTCGACGGTCGACGGTACGACGGTCGTGAGGACCGGTAAATGGGCCGGTAGACGGGCCGAGCCGTAACAAGTTATGCTATGTTAAAGATGCCATGAATGTCTTATGAATGATGAAGCATGTAAAGTATTTTACTTTATGAATGGGCTTGTACCGGACCGAAGTATGGGTCCAAGGGATGGGCACCTTAAGAACGCCCCTGTTCTGGACTACTGACAATGTTGTCCACGGTTCTGGCAGTACCGGAGCTGTGCAACAGGGATGGGCTCCTTAAGAACGCCTCGGTTCGGGGACTACCAACTATGCTGTCCTTACCCTAGTAGGTCGGGGCTCGCTACCTCGGACTTGCTAGGGATGCGCGCTTATGATGTATGTATGTGGTATAAGCCGGGGACCCCAATGATGATATGATGATTATGTTTAAGCATTTAAAAGTATGTTTTTAAAATTTAAGCATCCTTATGTATATGCATTCCACTCATGCATTCATTCATGTTATGCATTATGCTATGCTAATAAGATTTTATGCTTACGCTTCATGTTAAGAAAGATGCATGAGATTAAATGATCTATGTCATGATTATGTTAAGAAGATGTTCACATGCTATGATAGGAAGTATGTCTATGTTTAGGCCATACAGGTTGGTTTACATCTTATAGACATGTTTATACCATGTAGTATGCCATGTCAAGAATGCTTAGAATGTTTACTATGTTTATGTTTATGCCATGTATCATGCCATGCTTAAGAATGTTTACTATGTTTATGTCTATGCCATGTATCATGCCATGCTTAAGAATGTTTACTATGTTTATGTCTATGCCATGTATCATGCCATGCTTAAGAATGTTCACTTATGTTTATGTTCATGCCATGCTATGTATTTGATAAGTGATCCAAGATGTTATGTTCTAACTAGAGCACCAAGTATGTTAAAGATTCATGTACTCGTTATGAGATGATGAATGGTTTTTGTGAGTAGGAAAGAGTCTTACTAAGCCTGTGTGCTTATAGTCTTATTTCCTTATACCGCAGATCATTCAAGGGGACAATGATGGAAGCAGCAGAAGGGCAAGAACGCATGTGTGTGGTAGTGACTTGGCCCAGGAAACCATATGTTGACTGTTTATGTTAGAACCTTACTTTGGTTACTTATATGCTTGAATGCTTGAATAATGACTTATGGAACTCTATGATATGATGTTAAGTATGACATGATATGACATGATATGATGTTTAAGTATGAAGTCAATATGCCGAGTTTCCATGTCATTATGTTAAGAATGTTAGTAGGGCATGTATAAGTTAAAGTTATTCCGCTGCCTTATAATGTCTACATGCCCTAAGGATGTTAACGTAACGCCGTTTTATGAAAAAAAAAGAGCGTGCGTTACAAAGGAAGTGGCCTTTGTATCACTCACGGGTAGGTTTGGTGCATCAAGGAGACTAAGAGCTAAGGGAAACACAAAGAAGGCATGGGTACCTAAAAAATTTCTAAATGATGCTTATGGATCAAATATTTGGGTACCAAAAGAATATGTTTTTCATGTTGTATAGGTAAAGGTGAAGGAGGCCTCAACTATGTGGATAGTTGATAGTGGATGCTCAAGACACATGACCGGGGATGTGAGCAAGTTCACTACTATTAGCTACTTAAGAGAAGGGATGGTCTACTTTGAAAATAGTGGAAAATTGAGAATCATTGGTAGGGGCACCATTGAGGTATCTCTCACAATTTTTATACATAAGGTACTCTTAATCAAAGACATGAAGTTCAATTTACTTAGCGTGAGTCAATTATGTGATGCCGGTTTTAGGGTTGAATTTTATGCTAGGAAGTGCATAATTAAACATAATGAATTAAATAATGTCATATTAGAAGGGTTTAGAGAGGCAAATTTATATTATCTTAATCTTGCTTATGCTACTAACAATGTTGCTAAATGTTTCATGTCTAAAGAAGAAGAAGGGTGGTTGTGGCACCGGAGACTTGGACATGTCAACATGAGGAGCATTGCAAGAGTGGTCAAGGAAGAATTGGTGAAGGGGCTACCAATAATCAAATATGAGAAGACCAAATTGTGTGATGCATGCCAAGAGGGTAAGCAATCAAAATCATCACACAAAGGTAAAACCCTAACCACTACCTCTTTACCATTAGAGCATTTACATATAGATCTATTTGATTGTCATAGTACTCCCTCACTTGTCGGGAGTAAATATTGTCTAGTCATAGTAGATGATTCTTCTAGGTTTACATGGGTTTACTTTTTGAAACATAAGGATGATACCCTAGAGATTTTTATAGGATTTAGTAAAAGGGTAGAAAACGAAAAACACCTCAAAATAAAATCGAATTAGGAGTGACCACGGTGGGGAGTTCCAAAATGCAAGTTTCACACAATTTTGTGTTGAAAATGGATACAAGCATGAATTTTCATGCACAAGGACTCCTCAACAAAATGGGGTAGTTGAGAGGAGAAACCGAGCCCTACAAGAAGCTGCTAGGACTATGCTTAATGTATATTCTCTCCCTAGCTACTTTTGGGCCGAAGTGGTTAATATCGCTTGTTATATTCAAAACCGGGTGTTGGTACATAGGTTTCTAGGAAAAACACCTTTTGAATTATGGAATGGGAGAGTACCACAAGTCCACTACTTTAAGGTCATTGGATGTAAAGTCCACATCTTAAATACCAAAGATGACCTAAGGAAGTTTGAGACAAAAGCCGATGAAGGGATTCTAGTAGGGTACGCATTAACTAGTAGGGGTTATAGAGTTTACAACAAGAGGACAAAAGTGATAGAGGAGTCCTCGAATGTTAAATTTGATGAAACAACAAATACCTACCCTAGAAAAGCTTCAATTGATAAGGATATAGAAGAGGTTCAACTCCTTGCCCAAAGAATTCAAGACATACATTTGGAGGGCAATGATCAAGGGGGAGTAAGAAGTACCCTAGAGGATGAGGAAAAAGGAGTAAATGAACCCACAACCTCTAGGCCCTTGAGACATCACCATGATCACCCTATTGACCAAATAGTGGGTGATGTCGCTCAAGGAGTAAGGATTAGGTCCTACTTTAGGGATCAAACTAGTCAAATAGCTCTAATCTCTCAATTAGAACCCAAGTTCATTGATGAAGCATTAGGAGATGTTAATTGGGTCTTAGCCATGCAAGAAGAGCTAAATCAATTTGAGAGGAGTAATGTTTGGGAGATGGTTCCTAGGCCCAATGATTGCACCATCGTAACCACAAAATGGGTCTTTAGGAACAAACTAGATGACCAAGGCAAAATCAGTAGGAACAAGGCTAGATTGTAGCTAGGGGGTTTAACCAAGTTGAGGGATTAGACTATGATGAGACTTATGCTCCCGTAGCTAGGTTAGAATCTATTAGAATTCTACTAGCCTATGCCGCTCACATGGGTTTCACTCTTCACCAAATGGATGTGAAGTCAGCATTCCTTAATGGGATCATTAAGGAAGAGGTCTATGTAGAACAACCCCCCAGGTTTGAGGACCCTAACTATCCAAGACACGGTTACAAATTGAGAAAAGCCCTATATGGATTCAAACAAGCTCCCCGGTCTTGGTATGAAAGGCTTTCTTCATTTCTAGTGTCTAAGGGGTTTAGGAGAGGAACAATTGACCCTACTTTGTTCCTAAAATCTAAAGATAAGGACATATTTGTTGCCCAAGTCTTGTAGATGATATCATTTTTGGGTCAACAAATAATGACTTCTTACAAGAATTCATCAAGTGTATGGAAGATGAATTTGAGATGAGTCTTGTAGGAGAGTTAACCTTCTTTTTAGCACTTCAGGTTAAGCAAACTAATGAAGGTACACATGTCTTTCAAACCAAATATGCTAAGGAAATGTTAATGAAATTTGGTTTAGAAAATGCTAAGGTAGCATCTACACCCATAGGAACCAATGTGAAAATGGGTAGTGACCTCGAAGGGAAAATGGTAGACTCTAAGCAATATAGGAGCATGATTGGTAGCCTCCTATACCTAACCGCTAGTAGACCCGATATATTTTTTGCAGTAGGTATGTGTGCAAGGTACCAATCTTGTGCCAAAGAGTCCCATTTGGTTGTAGTCAAGAGGATCCTAAGGTATGTCAAAGGTACCCTCAATGTCGGACTTTGGTATCCTAGAACCCCTAGTGTTGATCTAATTGGATACACCGACTTGGATTATACGGGTTGTACGCTAGATAGGAAGAGTACTAGTGGAGGGTGTCAATTCCTTCGGTCTTCCTTAGTTAGTTGGAGTAGTCGGAAACAACCATGCATTGTCCTATCAACAACGGAGGCGGAATATGTGGCGATGGGTGGGTGTGTTTTCCAACTCCTTTGGATCATGCACACCTTAGAGGATTATGAGTTACATTATACCAAGGTCAAAGTCTTGTGTGATAATGTAAGTACAATCAACTTGACCAAAAATTCGGTTCACCACTCTAGGACAAAATGCATTGAAGTGAAATATCACTTCATTAGAGAACATGTGGCAAGAGGAGACATAGAACTACACTATGTTGAATCAAAGTCAAACCTAGCCGATATCTTTACCAAGCCTCTTCCCGAATCGGAGTTTACATCCTTAAGAAGATGGCTTGGAATGTGTTTTGTGGAAGTATAGGATGAACTTGGAAATATTAGCTTTGAAAGAGGGTGCTTGATCCATTAGGGTGATACATTTGGTTTACTTGTGCTTGTGGCACATTGTTGAACCATTAGAAGTATCAACATATGAAACCTATGTTGATGCAGTCTGACCCTGATTGTTGTTTTGGTGTTGACACCGATTTTAGTTTAGGTTGATGATTTTGATGATTATGATTAAGTCCTAATCGGGGATCAGGCAGGGTATGGGAAATCCTAGCTTGGAGGGCTAGGTATTGGAAAATCCTAACATGGAGGGTTAGGTGTGGAAAATCCTAGCTTGGAGGGCTAGGTATTGGAAAATCTTAACCTGGAGGGTTAGGTGTGGAAAATCCTTGCTTGGAGGGCTAGGTGTTGAAAAGTCCTAATTCGGAAGGGTTGGTTGAAAAGTCCCAACTTGGAGGGTTAGGTGAAAAGTCCCAACTTGGAGGGTTAGGTGAAAAAGTCCAGGCTTGGAGGGTCAGGTCCTAGCTTGGAGGGCTAGGTGAAAAGTCCTAACTTGGAGGGTTAGGTGCAAATTCCCAACATGGAGGGTTAGGTCAAAAATCCTTAGCTTGGAGGGCTAAGGTGGATGAAACCCTAGCTTGGAGGGCTAGGTTGGAACCTCTGGATCGGTCTGGTGACCGATCAGGGACCAAACAGTGAGGTTGAGTTCCCCTGCTGATCTGCTCCTGATCGGTCTGGTGATCGATCTGGCTCACTGTGTAGATCGTTCTGGAGAACGATCCAGCTTCACGAGTTTCTCACTAAGATCGATCAGGATAGAGCCTGATCGATCTGGTCATGATCTGATCGGACTGGTGACCGATCGGGAGGCTGCCTGATCGGTCCGGTGACTGTTCAGGAGGTCTGGACTGTGAAGCTCAAAAATCGGCCAATAATAGGGGTGGATCGGTCCGGTGACTGATCCATAACCTGGGATCGGTCTGGTGATCGATCCAGCAGAGTCCCAATGAAATCGTGATTTCTAATTGAGCGTTGTGAACCGATCAGGACGGAGCCTGATCGGTCTGAACCCAGCCTGATCGGTCTGGTGACCGATCAGGATGCTCTCTGATCGGTCCGGTGACCGATCACTTTAATTCAAAATGCACTGTCAGACGCTCTGATCGCGTCTGAACATATCCGATTCTCTGCGCTTATCATCTGATATGTGATTTGCTGTGTGATATGCTGCTCTAACACACTGATTAAGCTGCAGGTGACAGGGAAGGATTCAAACACTCAAAGAGAGTCAATGGTGGCCTTTCCTTGGAGCAGGTTTGTACGTTTTCCATCTCAGGTTGCAACGGCTGGAGCTGCTGACTGGAGCTTGGCTGAGGGAGGCTCAGGAAGTCCAGGGAGAGCCTAGTGGTAGCTGGCATTGGTAGGGAAGCAGGTGGAGGCTGCAGGAGATGGTGTCACCTGATGCTGAGTGGAGAAACAAAAGGGCGGAAGAAAGCTTCTTTGAAGCAGAGTTCGTGAATTGTGTTCTTGCTGCACCTTTGGGTTCTCCACAACTTGCTTGCGTGTTCTGAAGTTTCATCACCTTGAGCAAGCTACTGCAATCTTGAAGCAACCATTCATTACTTGAGCGTTAGAAGGAAGGAACAAGAAGCTCTGAGTCCAATAGCGAGGAGACACGAGGAGAAGGCTCTTGCGTGAGATCGTCGCTGGGTGGAGCTCTGAGGGAGCTTGCTGTGTTCTTGTCTTTGTTAAGTGCTAAGTAAGATCATTCTTTGTGTTTCATTGTGCTTAAACCTATATCTATGATTGAAACACTGTGTAGAGGTTTCTCCACCGAGAAGGAGGTTGTCTTCTATCCGGTGTTAACCAGGGCTTGATCTGCCGACGATCAAGGGATCGCCCACCTTAAGGGCACGCCAAAGAGTAGGGGCAAGTTATCCCCGAACCTTGTAAACCCTCCTTGTTAGCGATCTTGCTAGTTGTGTTTGTTTGCCTTCATTTTCTATTTTTATTTTCTGCACTGCTTTATTTCCATTGTTTCTTCCGCTGTGCTACTAATAAGTTTGAGTGCAGAATTCGATAAGTGCCTAAAGTCCAAGTGTTTGGCTATATTCACCCCCCCTCTCTAGCCATCCGGGATCCAACAAGTGGTATCAGAGCTTGGGACTCTGTTTTTGCGGATTAACAACCGAGAGCTACATCCATGGCGTTGAGAGAAGGATTTTCCACCACCCGACCTCCTTTTTTTGATGGCGCTGATTTTCAATATTGGAGATCAAAGATGGAGTATTATTTGAAGATGGACCTCAACACTTAGTTCGCGGTGAAGGAGGGTTTCACTCCTCCTATGGATGATGAAGGCAAGGAACTTGAATCATGGCGGTGGACAGCCGAACAAACTCGGAAGAGTGAAGCTGACGCGAAGGCGGTTGTCACTCTACAATGCGGGATGAACAAAGACCAACTCATCAAGGTTGGTCCCTTCACAAGTGCAAAGGACTTGTGGAACAAGCTCATCGAACTCCACGAGGGCACCCGAGACTCAAGGATTGCCAAGAGGGACTTGTTCCTCAATCAACTTCAAAATCTCTCCATGAAAGAGAATGAATTGGTAAGTGAGCTCCATAGCTGGTTCAAGGAAGTCCTCAATGGGCTTCATTCGATTGATGAAAAGGTCAAGAATCGCGACCTTGTGAGGTATGTACTAAAAGCATTTCCAAGGAATGCTTTGTGGTCATCCATGGTGGATGCCTACAATGTATCCAAGGATTTATCCATTGTTAAGTTAGATGATTTATTTTGTGAAATGGAATTACATGAAATGGCTAACAAAGGCCCCAAGGAGAAGGGGATTGCCTTAGTTGCAGATGATCGATCCAATAAGAAGAAGAAGGAGAAGGAAGTCACTTCATCTTCATCCTCTTCCGAATCCGAGTCCGATTTCGAAGAAGATGGCAGCGGCTCCTCATCCTCCGAGATGGCTAACTTTGTGAGAAGGATGATGAGAAGGGGTTGACGCTTCAAGAGTAGAGGTAACTCTAGTGAAGCTAAACTTGATAAGACTAATGCTTCTTGCTTTGAGTGTGGTAGGAAAAGGCATTTCAAGAATGAATGCCCGAAGCTAAAGAAGAAGGAGGAAAAATCCAAAAGGAAAGAAGAAAAATCCAAGAAGACGAAGAAGGCATTGAAGGCCACTTGGGATGAATCCTCCTCAAGCTCATCCGATGAAGAGAAGGAGGAGAAGAGAACAAGGCATGTGACACTCATGGCATTGGGAGATCATGAGAGCAGTGATGAATCATCCAACTCCTCAAACGTAGCTTCATCATCTTCGGATGATGAAGAGGTAACTTCTCCCGAACTTGAAAAATGTTATTGAGCAATTGCATGTTTAACCAATATGTTGAAGAAGTCAAAAAACAAGGTTAAACCATTGCAATTAGAAATTGATCAATTGAAACTATCTAGGGATGATAACATTGATGGCTTACATGTTGAATTGTTAGAAGATGAGATTAAGTCATTAAAACATGAGGTTGAACATTTGAAATCCTCTAAGGTTGAGGATGTAGATGATTTGCATGATGATTTGCTAGTAGAAGAAAACTAATCATTAAAGAGTGAAGTTGAGAAACTCAAGAATTTTCTTGAGAAATTCTCAACTAGCTCTAAAACCCTAGACATGATCTTGAATACCCAAAGGGCAGTCTACAATAGGGTCGGTATTGGTTACCATCCTAAAGAACCCTCATTTGTGTCTCTTATGTCTAGGACTGATATGAGACAATCTAGGACACCCAAGGTTCAAAAGAAAGTTGTCAAGGCATGGGTGCCTAAGTCTTGTTTAGTTGATGCTTTAGGTCCCAAGGTTTGGGTACCTAAAACTTCTATTTTTTGAATTGTGTAGGTTATGATTGAGGGGGAGCATCTATCAACTTGGTTCGTTGATAGTGGATGCTCCAAACACATGACCGGGGATAGATCATTGTTTACCACACTTCACAAGAAAAGTAGAGGTAATGTTTCATTTGGTAACAATGGTAGCCTTAAGGTCATAGGAATAGGAGACATTCAAATATTCGAATGTCTTATAATTTCAAATGTCCTTCTAGTCAAGGGGATGACTTTTAATCTCCTAAGTGTCAGTCAATTGTGTGACACGGGTTACACAATTGATTTTCAACCAAGTCAATGTCTAGTTAGACAACATGACACCTTGGACACGGTACTAGTAGGAACAAGAGTAGACAATATTTATCAAGTTTCATTTAAAAGTGCTACTAATGCTTTTGCTAAGTGTCTCATGTCAAAAGACGAAGAGTCCACCCTTTGGCACCGGAGACTTGCATATGTGAACATGAAGAACATCCGGAAGTTGGCCAACAAGGGATTAGTTCGTGGCTTACCAAGCATCAAGTATGAAAAGGACAAACTTTGTGATGCATGTCAAATGGGTAAGCAAACGAAATCTGCACATAAAGGTAAAAGCACTGTAAGTACTTTTACAGCTTTAGATTTACTTCACATGGATCTATTTGATTGTAGTACTATCATATCATTGAATGTAAGTAGATATTGTTTAGTGATCATTGATGATTTCACTAGATATACATGGACCTACTTTTTAAAATATAAGAATCAAACCTTAGATGTTTTCATTTCTTTTTTGTAGAAGAATTGAGAATGAAAAATCATCAACAATTAAGACAATTAGAAGTGATCATGGAGGTGAATTTCAAAACCAATGGTTTTTAGAATTTTGTCAAGATAGAGGTTATAGTCATGAGTTCTCTACTCCTAGAACACCACAACAAAATGGTGTTGTAGAGAGGAAGAACCGTGTTTTACAAGAGGCTGCACGAAACATGCTTAATGAGTACTCACTCCCGAGTTACTTATGGGCTGATGCTATAAATACAGCTTGCTATGTGCAAAACCGAGTTCTCATCCATAGGTTTTTAGTAAAGACTCCCCATGAACTTTGGTTTGGGAAACCACCTACGGTTAAACATCTTAGGGTGTTTGGTTGTAAGGTGTTCATCCTAAACACCATGGACCATCTTGGAAAGTTCACGGCAAAGACTAATGAAGGGATACTAGTCGGGTATTCTCTCATTAGCAAAGTCTACCGAGTTTACAACAAGAAGTCCAGATTAATTGAAGAGTCTTCTGATGTCGTCTTTGAAGAAATTCCAAAAGTCAATGGTCAATCAGAAGATGAAGTCCAATTTGAACTTAGGAGACTATGATTGAATGAGAGTCAAAATGTTGTTGATGATGAATCCGATGACAGTGAGCCTAGACAACACATTGATCAGCCGGATCCTGAGGGTGAGCTTATGTCTAGTGAACCTGTTCAAGAAGCACCACCAACACCTAGGCAAACTAGATTAGCCTCTAGTCATCCCCAAGACCAAATTGTTGGAGACATCCACCATGGGGTTAGGACTAGATCATTCTTCCGGAATGAGGCTAATGAAGTTGCTTTAATTTCCGAAATTGAACCTAGAAAAATTGATGAAGCATTAAATGATCCCGATAGGATCATTGCAATGCTAGATGAACTAGGCCAATTCGAAAGGATTCAAGTTTGGGACTTAGTCCCTAGACCTAAGAAGACCACCATCATTGGAATCAAATGGGTCTTCAAGAACAAATTGAACCATAATGGAGAAATCATTAGAAACAAGGCACGCTTAGTAGCCAAGGGCTATAGTCAAGTTGAAGGCCTTGATTATGATGAGACCTATGCTCCCGTGGCACAATTAGAGTCCATCCGATTGATGCTAGAATTTGCAGCACATCGTGGTTTCAAATTATATCAAATGGACGTCAAATCGGCTTTTCTAAATGGTCTAATTAGGGAAGAAGTCTATGTCGAACAACCTCCGGGGTTTGAGAGTACCGAATTCCCAAACCAAGTGTTCAAGCTCAAAAAGGCACTTTATGGTCTTAAACAAGCACCCCGAGCTTGGTACGAGTGGTTGTCAACATTTCTGATTGAAAAAGGCTTTGTAAGAGGCCAAATAGACCCAATACTATTTCTACTGAGAGATGGTGACAATATTTTTGTAGCCCAAGTATATGCCGATGACATAATTTGTGGCTCGAATAACAAGGGCTATTTAAATGAATTCATTGGACACATGGAAAGTGAGTTTGAAATGAGTATAGTGGGAGAGTTGACCTTCTTCCTTGGACTTGAAATCAAGCAAACTCGCGATGGTATCCATGTGCACCAATCAAAGTATACACAAGAAATGCTTCGAAAATTTAACATGAGTGATTCAAAAGAGGTAACCACTCCCATGGCTACAAATACAAGATTAGACAATGATGAGAGTGGTAAACCCGTTGATTTGACTCAATACCGAAGCATGATAGGTAGCTTGCTATACCTCACAGCTAGTCGACCGGATATCCTATTTGCTGTGGGTATGTGCGCTAGGTATCAAGTGTGTGCCAAGGAATCTCATTTGATTGCTGTTAAGCGAATTTTGAGATATCTCAAAGGCACAATTGGTGTCGGCCTATGGTACCCCCGTACCAAATCTTTTGATTTAATTGGCTATACCGATTCCGACCACGCTGGATGTGAGTTGGATCGGAAAAGCACAAGTGGGGGTTGCCAATTTCTAGGTTCGTCCTTAGTAAGCTGGTCAAGTCGGAAGCAACATTGTGTTGCTCTCTCCACGACCGAGGCAGAATATATCGCTATGGGAGAGAGTGTATCGCAATTGTTGTGGATGATTCACACTCTAGAGGACTATGGATTGAGTTACAAGGGTGTGCAAGTGTTATGTGATAACATTAGCACAAATAATCTAACCAAAAATCCAGTCCATCATTCTAGGACCAAACATATTGAAGTTCGCCACCACTTCATTAGAGATCATGTTGCTAGGGGAGATATTGTACTCTCACATGTAGAGTCCAAATCAAACTTAGCTGACATTTTCACTAAACCACTCTCCGAAAATGAATTTAGTTTTCTAAGAACGGAGTTGGGAATGTGTCGTGCTTCTTGAATTTCAAAATGCATCCAAAACCCTTTGTGATCATTTCGAAATTGTTGGGATACAATTGAGTAACATTGGGGGCATCTCACACAAACTATAAGGTTTAACAAAATATTTTTGTTTGCTAGATATGGGGTGAGATGTTAGGATCAACTCAATTTCTCAAAATGCCAATGCATCCCTTGAGAAATTAAGTTGACGAGATAATAATCACTTCGGTGACCAAGTATGGAGAAAACCAATGCATAACATATGTGTATTTGGCTCCATGATCATACTTGGACATTTCAATCAAGGAAACTTGATTGGAAACCTGAATTTGATACAAACATAGTTGAAATTGCTTGAATGATTGTTGATTGAGTTTGACTCCATTTGGATGGATCAAAGTGATTGTTGAACCTATAAGGACCTTTGATTCTTGTTTAGAGATCAATTTTAGTCATGAGATCATGTGCAAGTTCGATAAACTTCATCAGATCTCGTTGGAAAGATTCTGAAAATGTGAAACTGAATGTTTTAGATTGTATCAGGGAGTATCAGGAACCCTGATCGGTCCCCGGACCGATCTGGCTCCATTCTGCATTGATCGGTCCACAGACCGATTAGAGGGGTCACAGAGACTTTGTGAGATTTCGGCCAACCTTTTTGTGCTTGCCTGGGTTGGTCCCCAGACCGATCTGGAACCTTGTGGTGATCGGTCCAGAGACCGATCTAGAGGGCCTCTCGAAAATCATCTGACCCTACTGTTCGCTTCCTGATCGATCAGCTGATCGGTCAGGAGTCTTCCTGATCAGTCATCCGATCGATTAGGAACAGGCCAGTCCAATCAGGATCTAGCCTGATCGGTCTGGGCATTTCCAGATTGAACGGTGATCCGTTCAATCACATTAAAGTGTGGTTGGTGGACCGATCCACCAACCGATTAACTCCTTCACAACTCCTCATTGCCGAACCCTAGCCGACCAAAAACCCCTCACCACCGAAGCTTTCTCCTACGTGTGCGATCTCCCTTCCTCTTACACGTGAGCCTCTCTGCGGTTTCTCTCTTCCTGCGCGTGCTCTACTATCGTCTCCTCTGCGCAAGAGCTCCTCCATGTTTTTGGCAAGTTTGTCTCTTTGAAGCCTTCTGCGCCAGAACTTCTTACGCACGATTTCTTTCTCCAACCTTCAAGAACATTCTCCATGGCGCCTAAGTAAGTTTATGTTGGTTAGTTCACGTTGTGAATCAGTTCATGGATTTATGTATTTGAGCCTAACCATATTTTTGATGATTGTGCTGTGACCTTCTTGTGTTGGCCGTGACCCTATCTTTACATACTTCAACTTATGATTACTCTTCTATGATCAAATCGTGGGTCCTTGATTAAACTATGTTCTTGTGATCAACTCAATCTCGCTCATTTGATTATTCTATACAATGACAAACTCTTGTATTGTGGTTATGTTTCCCTAATCTTGTGTCCTGACTAACTTGATTATCCTATGCCATGATCAAATCTATCTTCATGATTTATTCAATTCTTTAGAAAATCTTCTAAGGGCAAAGAAGTCGTTGAGGGCAGCTCAATGGGGAAAGCCCCTTCATCATCTACCCCTCTCTCAAGGCCTCCACCACCTCCATATACTAGATTTCAGAATATTACTTTGGCTCTAAACTTTCAATGGCACAATTTCAAACTCATGCCGTGTCGGACTATAGACCGAACGTTTATCTACGAACATTGTCCAACAGTTCGACAAAGTATTGAATTTTATAATCTTCAACCCATTCTGTACCTTGAGAGGCCAATCAACCTTGATTTGGTCTCTGAATTCTATAACAACATGGTCAGTGGGGAGGGTACGGGGTGGAAAACCCACGTTGCCAGTATCGATCTTGACTTTAATCTATCTATTTTCACTGATTTCCTTGGCTGTTGTCGGTCAGATAATCATTTTTCTCTATACCCTTATCCTCCTGATCCTCTTCCGGTTCCCTTTGATGGAGTCACTCCTGATTCCATCTACGAGTACATTCTAGGCTATCCCAGGCCAAGGGGTTCTGGTGAGTGCACCCGTGATTTTCCCACATTTCCTGCTCTTCGTCTTTCCCCCGTTGACTATGTCATGTTTAAGATCATCACCAATTGTCTCCTTCCAACCACTTCAAAACATCTAGATGAGATTCACCCGTTCCACTGTTTGATGCTCTACGGGATGCATCAGCAGTTAGACTGTAACGCCCGCTTTTTTTCCCCCTAAAACGGCGTTACGTTAACATACTTAGGGCATGTAGACATCATAATGCAGCGGAAACCTTTAACTTACTCCTACATGCACTTACTACCATTTCTAGCATCATATCATAGGAACTTAGCATAGTAACTTTATACTTAGCATCATATCATACTTAGCATCATATCATTCGTAGCATCATGTCATACTTAGCATCATGTCATAGGGTCATACTTAAGCACATAATAGTAAAGGTAAAGTTCTATCGTAACACGAGCAACCATATTGCTCTTTGGCCAAGTCACTATCACACACATTCTTTGATGCCCTCCTGCTGCTTCCTTACTGTCCCCTTGCATGATCTGCGGTATACGAAAATAAGACTATATGCACACAGGCTTAGTAAGACTCTTTCCTACTCACTAAAACCATTCATCATTCAATCATGAGCATATAAGACATTAACATACTTAGTGCTTTACTTAGAACATAAGCCTTTTCATCACTTAGCACACCTTCGTCATGGCATAAGCATAACTTCATCACATTCATAGCATGGCATAGTGCTTGGCATAAACATAGACATAATAAACATAATCTCATAAACATTCTTAGCATGAACCTAAATGAAATCATAGCGTCCTAACTTAGCATAACATAATTAAATCATGGCATCATAAATTAGTATGGACATAATTAAAATCATGGCATTCTAACTTAGCATAAACATAATTAAATCATGGCATCATAACTTAGTATGGATATAATTAAAATCATGGCATTCTAACTTAGCATAAACCTAATTAAATCATGACATCCTAAACTAGCATGAACATAAATAAATCATGGCATTCTAACTTAACATAAACCTAGTTAAATCATGGCATCCTAAACTAGCATGAACATAAATAAATCATGGCATCCTAAACTAGCAGGAACATAAATAAATCATGGCATCCGAAACTAGCATGAACATAAGTAAATCATGGCATTCTAGACTAGCATGAATACAATCAAATCATGGCATCATATATTAACATGAACATGAACAAAATCATTTGCATAAACATACCTTGTATAAACTTACTTTGCATAATATTCTTATCATAAATATAATGCATAACATGGATGGATGCATGTGGCAATTGCATATATATATAAGGATGCTTAATCTTTAAAAACATACTTTTCATTACTTAAACATAATCATCATATCATTGGGCCCTGGCTTGTACCATATTCATTCATCATATGTGCGCATCCCTAAGTAAATACAAGGTAGCTAATCTCGACCTACTAGGGTAAGGACAGCTTCATCAGTAGTCCCGAACCGTAAGGACAGCATCATCGGTAGTCCCGAACCGTGGACCTTACTTAGGTCCGGTACAAGCCCATAAAATAAAATAAAATGCTTTCACATGCTTTTCCATTCATCATCATTCATTCATCATACTTGTCATTCATCATCATTCATTCATCATACTTAACATCATCGTTACATCATCGTTATGCCTTAAAGGCATGTACTTTAATCTCATTCATAAGACATGGCATACATACATCTTATTCATAAAACATGGCATACATACGTATCATTCATAAGACATGGCATACATGCATATTATTCATAAAACATGGCATATCATTTATAAGACATGGCATACCTACATATCATTCATAAATCATGGCACATGTCTAAACATCTATGACTTAACATATAATTTATGACATACAAACTAAGGGTTTGGTTAACATAGAACTTCTTCCATCTTACTTAAGCATATTTCTTGGTAACTCATACACAAGCATCTTTGGAGGTTTAACTCGACCCTAACCCTAGGTTAGGCCCTTGGCCGAAAGCCCCAAGGAACCATAGGTTCATGAAGCTTCACATGATTTCCCCAAACAACATCCCATACATACATACAAGCCCATAGGAAACATTTGATTCCATACTTAAGGCCAACCCTAATCCTTTAACCCTAATCTTGCTCTTGGCTGAAACTTCAAAGCCATGGGGCATGGAAAAATTTCCATTAAAATCCCCAAATCAGTTGTTATACACCAACCATACCTTACCATAGGGCCATTTGGGGCCCTTACTTGAAATGAGTCCTAACTTTCCACCCCATTAGGGTACTTGGCCGAAACCTATAGGGTCTCTAGGCCATGTGAAACATTCATATAAATACCCTCCATCTCCCATATATCATGACAATACATAAAACAAACACTTGAGGTTTTAAACCCAACCCTACACAAGGGTTCTTGTTGTTGGCCGAAACCCTAGGGTATCCTAGGGTACTCCAAAAATTCCCAAAAATTATACTTAAGCTCTAAACATCATAAGGGAACATTAAATAACATTATACAGATTTTTAGCATCATTGTGGACCCTAAAACATGGTGGCCGAAACCCATAGGGTTTCTAGGGTGTTGATTCTATTTCTTTCATGTTGGCCTAAACCCTAAGGTGTCTTAGGGTACTCCAAAAATTCCCAAAAATTATACTTAACCTATAAACATCATAAGGGAAAATTAAATAACATTATACAGATTTTTAGCATCATTATGAACCCTAAAACATGGTGGCTGAAACCCATAGGGTTTCTAGGGTGATGATTCTATTCCTTTCATGTTGGCCGAAACCCTAAGGTTTCTTAGGGTACTCCAAAAACTCCCAAAAATTATACTTAACCTCTAAACATCATAAGGGAACATTAAATAACATTATACTGATTTTTAGCATAATTATAGACCTTAAAATCCTTGTGGCCGAAACCTATAAACCTAGGATTCTTGATTTTCTTTCCTTTCAACATCAAATCCAAAAACCAACCTTTATAACATGCTAAAAATCATAGAAAATCATAAAGAACTAATATACCACAGGTGAGGGAGTCTTACTTTGGGTTTCTTGATTTTTAGACCTTAAGAGAAAAAGAAGATTGCAAAAATCCTTGGATCCTTGCCTCCTTGTCCTTGTATCCTTGGAAAACCCTTAGATCTTGGGGATAAGACCTCTTGTGGAGCTTTTCCAAGGGAAAACCCTTCCTTGGGTGTTCGGCTAGGATGAGGGTAGGAGGAGTTTCGAAAATGCAAGTAATGGGAAGAAGAGGTAACTCCCAAAACCCCCCTTTTATAACCCATTAAGGAGGTAAATGAAGAGTCTCTCCATGACCCTTCATCTTCTTCTATGCCTTAACCAATATCCAATTCATTCCCTCCTTACAATACCTTGCTAGGTGAGTTGGTTAGTGCATACATGGTTGTACAAGAGGTCCAAGGTTCAATCCTTGGTAGTTGCACAATTTTTTTTCCACTTATTTTATTTTACTTTTTCCTAGTATTTTCGAAAATTCCTTAAAAATTCCCCCATAATTATGTTAATATTTCTTATTAAAGTCCCTTTATATTTATACTAATTTTCACCTAAAATCTACCAAAAATTATGGTACTAAAAAGCCCATATAAGGCCCATTAGTGCCCTTTTTCCCAATTTAAATGAGAAAACATGGATTTTCTAGGCCAACGTTTGCATTAATATCTCTAGGTTCCTCGGAAAATTATCTAGACCTGCTTAATATTTTAAGTAAATATTAAGAGAATTTTTCAGGTCGTTACATAGACTTTGACCCGGTGGCTTCGGTCTATTTCTCCATCATCGTCTACAGTATGCAGTACACTCAAATAGTCTACATGTCATTTGGCCATATCATCACGGCTTGGCATGAGTCAATGGGTATCGATGTTTCACAAGGCCATATTGTGCCCATGATTCGACAGGACTGCCGCCTGGATCGTCGCATGCTCACTCAGTTCGGCATTGTTATTGGGCCACAAGGGCTAAGGTGGAAGGATAGGAGACATAAAGGGGAGCTACCAAGAGCAGCCCATGATCCGGAGCCGCCAGCTGATGCTGCAGATTATGATGAGTGGGCTCCTGACCTCCGCTGGCAAGTTGCGGAGCTAGAGCGGGTGGTGGAGCGCGAGTTCCATATCTCTGAGCTGTGGCGATAGGAGGTCCGCTCAGAGTTTCAGTCTTTCGATCGCCGTCTAGATGTTCTAGCATCTAACATCTCTGAGGTCAGCTCACTACAAGACACATGGTATAAGGAGTGGTATCATCATACATTTCCGGATGGTGCGTCCCCCAGTGGCATTTCACTAGGGGATATCATATACATTGATGATTCAGACGATGATCCAGTTGACGATTGACTGCTCTATGATCTTGTTTGATAAATTCTGACTATTTGACGGATGTGTCCGACTTGATTTTTGTCTGTTCTGGCATGATATTAACTTTACTGAATTTATTTGCATCGAACAATTTGCCTCATTCTACATTGCCATGCTTATGCTTATGATGCCATGTTCATATGCTACCTGTGAATGCTATATCTTGATCTATCCTTTCACATGATGTCACATGTGTTCCAAAATTACATTCAATCATTATGTTTTTGGGGATACCCCTAGGATTGAGGGGGAGTATAGTTAAACTTAACAGCCCCTCTAGACCCTTTTCGATATTCGACAAAGGGGGAGAGTGTTGGTTGGTTAAGTTTAGGATGATTATATTGTAGGGGGAGGATCTTGATTCCCCTATGATTCTGAAAGTTGAGAAATTGATTGAGAATCCCTAAACTTAAAATTGGATTGTCAAAGAACAAAAAGGGGGAGATTGTTGATGCAGTCTGACCCTGATTGTTGTTTTGGTATTGACACCGATTTTAGTTTAGGTTGATGATTTTGATGATTATGATTAAGTCCTGATCGGGGATCAGGCAGGGTATGGGAAATCCTAGCTTGGAGGTCTAGGTATTGGAAAATTCTAACCTGGAGGATTAGGTGTGGTAAATCCTAGCTTGGAGGGCTAGGTGTTGAAAAGTCCTAATTCGGAAGGGTTGGGTGAAAAGTCCTAGCTTGGAGGGCTAGGTGAAAAGTCCCAACTTGGAGGGTTAGGTGAAAAGTCCAAACTTGGAGAGTTAGGTGAAAAAGTCCTGGCTTGGAGGGTCAGGTCCTAGCTTGGAGGGCTAGGTTTGGAAAAGTCCTTATCCAGAAGAGTTGGGTGAAATGTCCTAGCATGGAGGGCTAGGTTAAAAGTCCTAACTTGGAGGGTTAGGTGTAAATTCCCAACATGGAGGGTTAGGTAAAAAATCCTTAGCTTGGAGGGTTAAGGTGGATGAAACCCTAGCTTGGAGGGCTAGGTTGGAACCTCTGGATCGGTCTGGTGACCGATCAGGGAGTTGGCACGGTGCTCCTTCGTGGATCGCTCTGGTGACCGATCCAGCGATGACTGATCGGTCTGGTGACCGATCAGTGAGTATGTGTTTCACCCATTGGTTGACTCCTGATCGGTCTGGTGACCTGTAACGACCCAAAAAATTCTCTTAATATTTTCTCAAAATATTGAGCATGTCTAGATAATTTTCCGAGGGGCCCAGAAATAATTATGTAAAATTGGGCCTAGAAATCCATGTTTTCTCATTTAAATTGAGAAAAACTAGGTACTAATGAGCTTTAAAAGGGCTCCAAAAATGGGTATTAATTAGGTAAAATTAATATAAATTAGGTAAAATTAATATAAATATAAAAGAATTTTATTTAGGAATATTGGCATAATTATGGGTGATTTTAGGGGGATTTTCAGAATTTAGGGAATAAGAATAATAAAATAAATGAAATAAAAATTAAATAAAAAAAAAAGTGCATGAGCCAAGGATTGAACCTTGGACCTCTTCTACAACCATGTAAGCCTTAACCAACTCACCTAGCAAGAGATTCTTATGAGGAAATAAAGTGGATGGTGGTTAAGGAGTAGAAGAAGATGAAGAGTCATGGAGAGACTCTTCATTTACCTTCTTAATGGGCTATTAAAGGGGGTTTTTGGAGTTACTTCTTCTCCTCATTCCTTACATTTTCGAAACTCATTCTCCCCTCATCCTAGCCGATCACCCAAGGGAAGGTTCTCCCTTGGAAAAGCTTCCACCAAGGTTCCATCTCCTAGATCTAAAGTCTCTTCCAAGGATACAAGGACAAGGGTGTTCAAGGGTCCAAAGATCTTACCATTTTCTTCTCTTCCAAGGTTCAAAAAATCAAGAAACCCAAGGTAAGATTCCCTCACCTGTGGTATAATAGTTCCCTATGATTTCCATGATTTTTAGCATGATATATTGGTTAGTTTTCGAATTTGATGTTGAAAGGAAAGAAAACCAAGACCCTCATGCTTAAGGGTTTCGGCCACCATGTTTTACAGGTCTATAATTATGCTAAAAATCATGATAATGTTATTTAATGTTCCCTTATGATGTGTAGAGGTTATGTACAATTTTTGGGAATTTTTGGAGCACCCTAGGACACCCTAGGATTTCGGACAACATGAAAGAAACCAAACTAAGAACCTTAAGTTTAAGGGTTTCGGCCACCATGTTTTACAGGTCTATAATTATGATAAAAATCATGATAATGTTATTTATGTTCCCTTATGATGTGTAGAGGTTATGTACAATTTTTTGGAATTTTTGGAGTACCCTAGGACACCCTAGGGTTTCGGCCAACATGAAAGAAACAAAACTAAGAACCCAAAGTTTAAGGGTTTCGGCCACCATGATTTAAAGGTCTATAATTATGCTAAAAAACATGATAATGTTATTTAATGTTCCCTTATGATGTGTAGAGGTTAAGTATAATTTTTGGGAATTTTTGGAGTACCCTAGGACACCCTAGGGTTTCGGCCAACATGAAAGAAACAAAACTAAGAACCCTAAGTTTAAGGGTTTCGGCCACCATGATTTAAAGGTCTATAATTATGCCAAAAATCTTGATAATGTTAATTTATGTTCCCTTATGATGGGTAGAGGTTAAGTATAATTTCTGGGAATTTTTGGGTTACCTAGAGACCCCATATGTTTCGGCCAACCTCAAGGACCCAAGGGTTAGGGTTAAGCCTTTAACTTCAAGTATATGTTTATGTGTTGCCATGATAAGTATGAAAAGTTTATGTTCAGGTTATGAATGATATGCCATGTTTATGAATGATATGCCATGTTTACGAAGGAGATGCCAAGTTTAGGAATGATATGCCATGTTTACGAATGATATGCCATGCTTATGAATGATATGCCATGTTTACGAATGATATGCCATGTTTATGAATGATATGCCATGTTTACGAATGATATGCCATGTTTACGAATGATATGCCATGTTTACGAATGATATGCCATGATATGCCATGTTTACGAATGATATGCCATGTTTATGAATGATATGCCATGTTTACGAATGATATGCCATGTTTACGAATGATATGCCATGTTTATGAATGATATGCCATGTTTACGAATGATATGCCATGTTTACGAATGATATGCCATGTTTAAGAATGATGTGCCATGTTTACGAATGATATGCCATGTTTATGAATGATATGCCATGTTTATGAATGATATGTCATGTTCATGAATGATATGCCATGTTTATGAATGAAAATGATGAATGAAGTTTAAGTATGATGAATGAATGAAAGATGATGCTTATATATTTAAGGCATAAATATGCTAAACGGCACGGTCGATGGTCGACGGTACGACGGTCGTGAGGACCGGTAAATGGGCCGGTAGAGGGGCCGGGCCGTAACAAGTTATGCTATGTTAAAGATGCCATGAATGGCTTATGAATGATGACACATAAAAAGTATTTTACTTTATGTATGGGATTGTACCGGACCGAAGTATGGGTCCAAGGGATGGGCACCTTAAGAACGCCCCGGTTTTGGACTACCGAAGCTGTCTACGGTTCTGGCCCTACCGGAGCTGGGCAACAGGGATGGGCACCTTAAGAACGTCTCGGTTTGGGGACTACCGACTATGATGTCCTTACCCTAGTAGGTTGGGGCTCGCGACCTCGGACTTGCTAGGGATGCGCGCTATGATGTATGTATGTGGTACAAGCCGGGGACCCCAAATGATGTTATGATGATTATGTTTAAGAATTGAAAAATATGTTTTTAAAGATTAAGCATCCTTATGATATATATGCATTGCCCATGCATTCATTATGAAAAAGTATGTTTATGAAAAGTATGTTTATGAAAAGTATGTTCATGAAAAGTATGATTTTAAACTAAGCATCCATATATGTATATGCATTCCACTCATGCATCCATTCATGTTATGCATTATGCTATGATGATAAGATTTTATGCTTACGTATCATGTTAAGAAGTATGCATGAGAATGAATGATTTATGCCATGAAAGATGCCATGCTACTATGTTTATGATTTATGCCATGAAAGATGCCATGCTACTATGTTTATGATTTATGCCATGAATTATGTCATGCTTAGAATGTCTACTATGTTTATGTTTATGCCATGAATTATGCCATGCTTAGAAGGTCTACTATGTTCATGTTTATGCCATGTATCATGTTATGTTTAGGATGTTCACTATGTTTATGTTTATGCCATGCTTAGAATGTTTACCATGTTTATGTGCATGCCATGCTAAAGTGATTTAAGATGTTATGTTTTAAGTAGAGCACCAAGTATGTTAAAGTTTTATGTGCTCATTATGAGATGATGAACGATGAATGGTTTTTGTGAGTAGGAAAGAGTCTTACTAAGCCTGTGTGCTTATAGTCTTATTTCCTTATACCGCAGATCATTCAAGGGGACAATGATGGAAGCAGCAGGAGGGCAAGAACGCATGTGTGTAGTAGTGACTTGGCCCAGGAAACTATATGTTTACTTATATGTTTGAATAATGACTTATGGAACCTTATGATATGATGTTATGTGAGACATGATATGATGCTTAAGTTCAAAGTTAATATGCTAAGGTTCCCATGTCAATAAGTTAAGAATGGTAACAGGGCATGTATAAGTTAAAGTTATTCCGCTGCCTTATGATGTCTACATGCCCTAAGCATGTTAACGTAACGCCGCTTATGAAAAAAAAAAGCAGGCGTTACATGACCGATCAGGGAGCAAACAGTGAGGTTGAGTTCCCCTGCTGATCTGCTCCTGATCGGTCTGGTGACCGATCTAGCTCACTGTGCAGATCGTTCTGGAGAACGATCCAGCTTCGCGAGTTCCTCTCTAAGATCTATCAGGACGGAGCCTGATCGGTCTGGTCGTGATCTGATCGGACTGGTGACCGATCGGGAGGCTGCCTGATCGGTCAGGTGACCGATCGGGAGGCTGCCTGATCGGTCAGGTGACCGATCAGGAGGTCTGGACTATGAAGCTCAGAAATCGCCCAATAATAGGGGTGGATCGGTCCGTGACTGATCCACAACCTGGGATCGGTCTGGTGATGATCCAGGAGAGTCCCAAACAAATCGTGATTTCTAATTGAGCGTTGGGAACCGATCAGGACGGAGCCTGATCGGTCTGGACCCAGCCTGATCGGTCTGGTGACCGATCAGGATGCTCTCTGATCGGTTTGGTAACCGATCACTTTAATTTAAAATGCACTGTCAGACGCTCTGATCGCGTCTGAATGTATCTGATTCTCTGCGCTTAACATCTGATATGTGATTTACTGTGTGATATGCTGCTCTAACACACTGATTAAGCTGCAGGTGACAGGGAAGGATTCAAACACTCAAGGAGAGTCAATGGTGGCCTTTCCTTGGAGCAGGTTTGTCTGTTTTCCATCTCAGGTTGCAACGGCTGGAGCTGCAGACTGGAGCTGCTGACTGGAGCTTGGCTGAGGGAGGCTCAGGAAGTCCAGGGAGAGCTCAGTGGTAGCTGGCGTTGGCAAGGAAGCAGCTGGAGGCTGCAAGAGATGGTGTCACCTGATGCTGAGTGGAGAAACAAAAGGGCGGAAGAAAGCTTCTTTGAAGCAGAGTTCACGAATTGAGTTCTTGCTGCACCTTTGGGTGCTCCACAACTTGCTTGCGTGTTCTGAAGTTTAATCACCTTGAGCAAGCTACTGCAATCTTGAAGCAACCATTCATTACTTGAGCGCTAGAAGGAAGGAACAAGAAGCTCCGAGTCCAACAGCGAGAAGACACAAGGAGAAGGCTCTTGCGTGAGATCGTCGTTGGGTGGAGCTCTGAGGGAGCTTGCTATGTTCTTGTCTTTGCTAAGTGCTAAGTAAGATCTTTCTTTGTGTTTCTTTGTGCTTAAACCTATATCTGTGATTGAAACGCTGTAGAGAGGTTTCTCCACCAAGAAGGAGGTTGTCTTCTATCCGGTGTTAACCGGGGCTTGATCTGCCGACGATCAACGGATCGCCCACCTTAAGGGCATGCCAAGGAGTAGTGGCAAGTTATCCCCGAACCTTGTAAACCCTCCTTGTTAGCGATCTTGCTAGTTGTGTTTGTTTGCTTTCGTTTTCTGTTTTTGTTTTCTGCACTGCTTTGTTTCCATTGTTTCTTCTGCTGTGCTACTGATAAGTTTGAGTGCAGAATTCGATAAGTGCTTAAAGTCCAAGTGTTTGGCTATATTCACCCCCCCCCCCTCTCTAGCCATCCGGGTTCCAACAACCTAGACCAATTATGGGGAGGACAAGTGTGTAATCAATGGACACTTTACCCAAAAATCATATTTCGACATTTTAAATCATTGAAAACCATTTTTTGTTTTATATAATTTGCCATGCTTTTGAAAGTTATATAATTGCAAAATTAAATTGTAAGTTTGGTACAAACCTTAGTGGTTTTCAAAGAGTTTGGATTTTTATCAAAAGTCATGCATGTTTGAAATTTTATATGGACTGATATTTTTCCTTGATAAAGTATATCATTTCAAACATGTATGAAAATTTTTAGAATTTATGGAATTTTCTGGATTTTTCTGGAAGTTTCTGAAATTCGGTAGAAAAGCTGAAAATTCAGACTGATAGCGTATCAGTCGACTGCCTCATGGGCAGTCGACTGGTACGTCTATTTTCAGCAACTGTGAGAATTTTCAGAAATCCAATTTTCTCTCATTTGATGCCATAGGGTTGGGTTGCTTGAGGCAATACTTTTGATGGTGTCAAAGGGGGAGAATGGGTAGTTTAAGTTAGAATTTTAACTTGGAATGGATGGTTTAAGGTTTTCTTTCTCACTTAGACCTTGAATGATTAAAAAAAATGGGGAGAAGACATGGATTAAGGGGGAGGTTACCTCCCCGGTTTGGATATGTCTCACATTTTTAATGATGTTTAGTGTTAAGCGGAAACTGAACTTCGATTATGATTAGAATTGAAAATGGGAAAAGACATGGATTAAGGGGGAGGTTACCTCTTAGGGTTATTATGTCATATACTTTTTGAATTGCTATCTTTTGCTATTGTTATTGTGGTTGTTATTTATCTCTAAACTTAAACATATTGCCACACATCAAAAAGGGGAAGATTCTTGAGGCAATCGACCCTTAAATGATTGGAAGATCATGGTTTTGATGTGTGTGTGTGAATATGTTTAAGGTTAAAGTGTTATGGTGTATTTGATGTGTGTGATTGAGTTTGCAGGACTTAGAGAATCACACATGGTGAACATATCCGAGGGACGAGAGCTGAGGGAGGAGAGCTCCATGGGCAAGCCGGGAAGTGGACTTCATGGGCACACGTGAAGGGTGGCATGGAGGCAAGCCAAGGGAAGGCTTGCGTGCACATTCGAGGGACGATAGCCAGAGGAAGAGGACTTCAAGAGGCAAGCTAAGGGAGCTGACCTGAAGGCATACGTGAAGGAGAAGGTTCGGAGTGGCTGGGACTAAGTTGAGAGGCAGGGCAGTCGACTGCCCTAGTGGCAGGCGACTGCTAAAACTCACAAAGAGTTTTTGGCCTCGGACCAGTCGACTGCCCCAGGGGCAGTCGACTGGTATACCCTGAAAACTAGCCGTTGTCTAGCAATTCATGATGGGCCAGTCGACTGCCCTAGGGGCAGTCGACTAGTGCGGGGTTGGACAGACTGTGAGTTTGTCCTGTTCTCATATAAAAGGAGCACCTTTATGCACGTGAGCGGTATGGTTCCGTATAGTGTCGATGTGCTGCTCGTTTGAAGAGTGTTTTCTACTTCCTCTCACATTCTACTTCATTCTGTAAAGAGGAATATCTACTGTAAAGGTTTCTCCACCTGAAGGAGGTTTTCATAGTGCAAGTGGTGCTCGCGGCGTGGATCCATGGACTAGTCACCCATCTGGGTGGATACCAAGTTACTCTTGTTGTTAGCATTGTACTCTGTTTCTTTTACATATTATTGTTCCACTGCACTAACGACAATTGTAGAGATCGAAATCGAAAACGTGCCATTCACCCCCCCTCTAGCACGTCAAGACGATCCATCACAGTCGACTGCCCTTGGAGCAGTCGACTGCTGGCGAGGGTTTCAGCCCGAGTCCTATTTCAAGAGGACTTCGTGGTGGCTGAGATTCTTGACGAATCTTGTCTTGATTAAAGGCAAGATAGTAGTCTCTGTGCTCAGGCCATCTTAAGGTGTTGTGGTGAGGTTTCTCCACCCATAAGGAGCGACACGGACTAGCCGGAGGTTATCCGGGGATTGATCTGCCGAAGGATTCTTGGATTAGTCACCCGTCCGGGGGGGATACCTCTTGTTAGCGTTGTTTATTTTCTTTATTATTATTTCCGCTGTGCAACTAACAATGTAGGTACATGAAGAATCGAATAAACGTTATTCACCCCCTCCTCTAGCGCAACATAATCGATCCCTAGCAACGTCTTCGATATATCAATTGGTATCAGAGCCGGTTCATTTCGGAAGAACTCACCGTCGACCGGAGCAAAGTTAAATGGTGTTTCAAGAGGGATACAACACTACATGACCACCCTTCTTCGACGGGAACAACTTCGCGTATTGGAAAGGTAAGATGCAATACTATCTTATGAATGACATTGAAAACTGGATTAGTATTGTAGATGGATTCGATGCACCCGTTGACGAAAGAGGAGAGTCGACACCCATTAGATCGTGGTCGAAGGAGATCATGAAGAGGGTGCAGTCAAATGGCAAGGCCACCACCACACTTCAGTGCGAGCTCTCAAAGGAGCAACTCAACAAAGTGGGGTCATTTAGGAGCGCCAAAGAGTTGTGGGACAAACTGGTGGAACTGAACGAAGGGTCCATCGAGTCCAGAAAGGCAAAGAAGGACTTGCTCATGGCCCAACTCCAATCTCTTTCCATGAAGAGCAACGAAACTGTCAGCCAGCTGCATGGAAGGTTGAAGGAGATCATCAATGAACTCCATGTGATTGGAAACCGAGATATCGTCAGGTACGTCCTACAAGCCTTCCCGAGAACTACCTTGTGGGCATCTATAGTTGATACCTACAAAGTATTAAGGGATTTTCTTTAGTTAAATTAGATGATCTATTTTGTGAATTTGAACTGCACGAACAAGCTAATGTTTCGGCCAAAGAGAAAGATATAGCCTTTATTGCAGAAAAGGAGAAGGTGAAGAGGAAGGAGAAGAAGAAGGTGGTCTACTCCTTCTCATCCGACTCAGAGGAGTCCAGTGCCTCTATGGATAGCGACCAAAAGGCTTTCATGTTAAGGAAAATGCGTAAGGCTTTCAAAAGATTTTCTAACAAGTCTTATGCTAGGAAAGGGTCCAAAGGCAAGGGTAAGGCCAAGGACATCATTTGCTACAACTGCCACTAAGAGGGACACATGAAGAACCAGTGCCCTCAACTAAAGAGAAGAGATGAAAAGAAGGAGGAGAAGAATAAAGGTGACAAGAAGAGGTCGAAGGGAAAGGAGAAGGGTGCCACCAACCTCAAGGCGACCTGGGATGATCCATCATCCTCGGAGGAGGAAGAAGAGCAAGTTTCACATTTTGCCCTCATGGCAATGGACCACTCAGAGTCATCGGATGATGAGTGAAGCTCAAGCAGTGATGAAAGCGACTCCTTATCATCATCATCCGAGTTAGAAGCATCGGTAAGTGAGGTATACCACTTACCCTCCTCTACCTTAGTTAAAATTATTTCTAGCACTAACATGGATTTAGCTAAAGCTAGAAGTAAGATTAAGGACTTAAAAGATGAAATTGTCAGGCTTAGAGTAGAGTTTGCAAAACTTAAGGAAGACTTACATGCTTGTTCTCTTACATCACATGATTCATGTTTTGAAATTGAAAATAGGGAACTAAAGAAAAAGGTAGAGGACCTCACAAAGGCACTTAGGAAATTTCAATTGGGGTCTAGAAACATAGATATCGTAATTAATAGTCAAAGGGTCGTTTATAACATGGCCGGATTAGGATATAGTCCAAAGACAAAGGAAGTGACCTTTGTCTCGCTCATGGGTAGGATCGGTGCATCTTGGAGACAAGGGACTAAAGGAAACATCAAGAGGGCGTGGGTGCCTAAGAGATTTTTAAATGATGCTTGTGGATCAAAAATTTGGGTACCAAAAGAGTATGTTTTCCATGTTGTATAGGTGAAGGTGAAGGAGGCCTCAACCATGTGGACAGTAGATAGTGGATGCTCAAGACATATGACCGGAGATGTGAGCAAGTTCACTACTATTAACTACTTAAAAGAAGGGACAGTCTCCTTTGGAAATAGTAAAAAACTGAAAATTATTGGTAGGGGCAGCATTGAGGTATCTCCTACAATTTCCATACATAAGGCACTTTTAATTAAAGACATGAAGTTTAATTTACTTAGTGTAAGTCAGTTATGTGATGTGGGCTATAGGGTTGAATTTCATGCTAGGAAGTGCCTAATAAGACAAAATCAATCTGATAATGTCATACTAGAAGGGTATAGAGAGGCTAACTTGTATTATCTTGATCTTGCTTATGCTACTAACAATTTGGCTAAGTGTTTCATGTCTAAAGAAGAAGAAGGGTGGTTGTGGCACCGGAGGCTTGGACATGTCAACATAAGAAGCATTGCAAGAGTGGCCAAGGAGGAGTTGGTGAAGGAGCTACCTATGATCATGTATGAGAAGACAAAATTGTGTGATGCATGCCAAGAGGGTAAGCAATCAAAATCATCACACAAAGGTAAAACCCTAACCACTACTACTTTACCATTAGAACTCTTACATATTGACTTGTTTGATTGCCATAGTACTCCCTTACTAGTAGGGAGTAAATACTGTTTAGTTATAGTAGATGATTTTTCTAGGTTTACATGGGTTTTCTTTATGAAACATAAGCACGATACCTTAAAAATTTTTATAGGGTTCAGTAAAAGGGTACAAAATGAAAAACACCTCAAAATTAACCGAATTAGGAGTGACCATGGTGGGGAGTTCCAAAATTCAAGTTTCTCACAATTTTGTGTAAAAAATGGGTATAAGCATCAATTTTCATGCCCAAGGACTCCTCAACAAAATGGGATAGTTGGGAGGAGAAATAGAGCCCTACAAGAAGCTGCTAGGACTATGCTCAATGCATATTCCCTTCCTATCTACTTTTGGGCCGAAGCAATTAAGACCGCTTGTTACATTCAAAATCGAGTTTTGGTACATAGGTTCCTAGGCAAAACACCCTTTGAGTTGTGGAATGGGAGAGTTCCACAAGTCCACTACTTTAGAGTCTTTGGATGTATGGTCTATATTCTAAATACCAAAGATGACATAAGGAAGTTTGAGTCAAAAGCCGATGAAGGA
>JAGFNQ010003077.1:219918-263861 GCA_024364735.1 Boesenbergia rotunda | reverse complement strand
ATATTCTATAAATAAGATTTTGTAAGGTGCTGCAAGTCTGTGTGAGACAATCCCTGGACCGTGTATAAGTTTACAATATTGCTAAGATTCAATGTTTTACTCAAAGTTTCTTTATAGTTTGTGCCTTTGTGGTATACAATGTCTTTCTGCCTTTCAAATAAAGTTTCTTTTCCCTAATGCTAAGAAATTTGTGTCGTGCCATGTCTTGGCTTAAGCTTACATTTTTATTGCCAGGGTGATCCAGTGGAGATTTCACGGGTTATTAGGGACTCAGTGAGTCATGATCTCAAACGATGTCTTGAAGAGGCCCAGCAGGACCTTCACATTTCTGGACAAAAATTGGCACTTGTAATTGATGGCAAATGTTTAATGTATGCACTGGATCCAAGTTTACGTGTTGATCTGCTAAAGCTAAGCTTGAATTGTAATTCAGTAGTCTGCTGTCGTGTTTCTCCACTTCAAAAGGCACAGGTATCTTTTCTAGGTGTCATGCTCTAGTTGCGGTAAACATTTTCTGTAGTTATTATCCTTTGATAGCAGATGACAAGGTGGTGAGTGGTGACTCTCACAATACATTTTTTTTTTTGCGAAATGAATATGTAAATAATTTGCATAGCTAGACTTATCTGTATCTATGATACATTTTTAGATTCCTTCACATGTGAATTTTGTGAAACAATGGTTACCGTCTGGCTCATGTTTATGTGTTAGGTAATGTTTTTGCAATTTTGCTCACAAGGAGAAATAAATTGATATCGAATCTTATCAATTTTATCTGGTTTAGTTTCGTCTGTTTCTATTCAATTTGTTCCTTATCCATTTAATCAAGTATTTCCCGGGATTGTTTATATCAATTTTTTTTTTGTGTATGCCACTCTACATTGTATATTTGCTAAAAAATAACTTCTCTCAGCATTTCTTCTATTCCTTTGAGTTTGTATTACATGATTTTATAGTAGGACCAAGTTTTTTCCTTTTCTCAACTTGTTTAATGATTTCCACTGCATTAGTTTGTTGCTACTTCTGATCTTCTGGTTGTGTTGTATTTTGAGATGCTCTTATAAATTATCCAGCTCAAGTCCCATTTGTTTTTTTTTTTGGTTTAAATACTCTCAATTTGAGAAGTTGAATTTTAACCACTTATTTTTAGATGGTTCAGAAATGTATTATATATTCATCTTGTCAGGTCACTAGCTTGGTCAAGAAAGGAGCTCGCAGAATAACTCTTAGTATTGGTGATGGTGCAAATGATGTTAGTATGATTCAGGCTGCTCATGTTGGTGTTGGCATAAGTGGTTTGGAAGGAATGCAAGCTGTAATGGCTAGTGACTTTGCCATTGCTCAGTTTCGCTTCCTTAAAGATCTCTTGCTTGTGCATGGAAGATGGTCATATATCAGATTATGCAAGGTAACTTTGCTTCGCTTATTCAACCTATGCAACTATGCTTATTTTATCATTACAGAAGTGGTTTACCAAGTTTTAAATGCAGGTCATTACTTATTTTTCTACAAGAATCTTACGTTCACACTGACTCAATTTTGGTTCACCTTTCATACTGGCTTCTCTGGCCAGAGATTTTATGATGATTGGTTTCAGTCATTATACAATGTCATTTTTACAGCACTTCCTGTAATCATTCTTGGACTCTTTGACAAGGTACTTATCTCAATTTTCTTCTTTACGTAGAACTGTTGTCACTATTATACCAAGGGCACCCACAATGCTCTTTCTATTAGGGTTGCACTCTTAATTGTGGATGCTAATGTACAGGATGTAAGTGCTTCCCTAGCAAAGAAATATCCGCAGCTCTACAAGGAAGGAATTAGAAATACCTATTTCAAGTGGGCGGTTGTGGGTGTATGGGCTTTTTTTGCTTTCTACCAGTCTTTGATCTTCTATTACTTCACAACTACTGCGAGTGAGAATGGCCATAATTCTTCAGGAAAGATTTTTGGTCTTTGGGATGTCAGTACAATGGCCTTCACTTGTGTTGTTATAACTGTCAACTTGCGTCTTCTTATGGCATGCAATTCAATTACAAGATGGCACCATCTTAGTATTTCAGGAAGCATTTTGGCTTGGTTTGTTTTTATTTTTATATACTCTGGAGTGATGACCTCTAATGACAGACAAGTAAGTTGTTCTTTTGCTTGTGTTTTCTCGCTTTTATCCAATTTCATTCTTTCCCATATTATTGCTGCAGGAAAATGTGTATTTCACAATATATGTGCTGATGAGCACATTTTATTTCTACCTTACACTTCTACTGATTCCCATTGTCGCACTTTTGGCGACTTCTTATACCTGGGGTAAGTTTTTCATTCATTGCTGGTGTATGGCGATATCAGTTTCTGTTTACACCACTGAAATCTAGAAGTCAATTATCTTATTCAATATGCAAAATAATATATTTAAATTTCAAGTCCTCTTTAACCCCTTAATTGGCCCAATTCCATTCATAGTTTGTTTACCATTTACCAGTTACTGCTTCATGATGTGTAGTCTTCTAACCTCAACTAATTTTAGACATCTTATTCGCGACCTGCATGGCCCTTTCATTAGTCTTAAATCTTCCAGTCTGGGTGTTTCTTTTCAAACACCTGATGCTCTCAAGTTCAAGTTCAAGTTCTATTATTGTGTTTATGGTTTATGAATTTAACTAATATTGTGTTTCAGGTTACAAAGATGGTTTTTTCCCTACAACTATCAAATTGTTCAGGAGATTCACAGAGATGAGGTAGACAGCATCAGCAGGACAGAGTTCCTGGAAATTGGGAACCATCTGACACCAGATGAAGCCAGGAGTTACGCGATCGCTCAGCTTCCAAGAGAAAAATCTAAGCACACTGGCTTTGCTTTTGACTCACCAGGTTACGAATCATTCTTTGCTTCGCAGGCTGGTGTTTATGTGCCACAGAAGGCATGGGACGTAGCCCGTCGAGCCAGTGTACGGTCATCAAAAAGAACATCTCAAAGATAACTAATTATTCTTTAGCGTTGTACATTTGTTCGCCATTATTTTATGGCTTGTAAATCTTTTCCTTCCTTTTACGTTTTTGTTACCATCATCATATATTATGTTAGAAACATTGTATCTCGTAGAATGATTAATTAAAGCTGAAGGATGCTGTTGGACATGCACATTCCTTCAGAGTTTTGTCACCTACAATGGCTTACGTAATATTATAAAAAAATTGTTTCTTTTGTAGACCTCTTCTTTGCTTTATTTTCCTTTCTTGTTAGATTTCTATGCATATTTGTTCAAGCCCTTCGATCTTTGTAACGATGCCCTTGTTATCTGATCGTGAGTAATTAATTGTTAGTAGTCAGAGAATGGAAATTGTACATGTACTAGTACTCTCTCGCAAATTTCCATGTATTGTCATTTGAAGATCCTACTTCCTGATGACCAAACGTTTATTATTATGATAACTCACAATGAAGCACAATGCATATTCTCTTAACGACAATCAAAGGTCAGAGGTCTCTTTAGATACTCGAAGTGTCTTCATTTCCGCTCTTCAACCACGCCATGTAGCCTCCGGCTAAGTATTTGACATTAGTGAAGCCCTGAAAGTCGACATTTAGGGTTAAGGCGATCTGTGGCTGCTATTATCTTTACAACTTAGCATTCTTGTATCCTTCAAAGTCGATATGTCTTTGTATAATTGGCCTACCGCGTTAAGGAGGTCTATAGTTGCTCGTTTTGCTCGTACTCCAGTTCGACAACCCTTCATCAATCAAAGAAATTAATTATAAGTTTAAACAATGATCATTAATCTAGTGTATGGATATGATTTTTAAAACTTCCAACGTTCTGAAATACTTTACCACAATGAAGGGCTCTTCGTGTCCAAGGAGAGACGAAACTCGCTCTATAAATTCAAGGTTCTTCACCTTCTCTGAAACCATAAAAAAAATTCACCAAAAAATGGCCAAAAAAGTTGAGCAATGTAATCGATCGACCTTGAGGAGTGACAGAGGAGTAGTAAGGAACATTCAAAGCGCCCTCCAGGTGCCTTTTCTCGAAATCCTCCTCCATTCTTCGAAAAATAAAGCTCCATAAATTAATGGATAAGCAAATCAAAAGATCAGAGTTCTAATTACCTGACATCTAAGTAACGATGATGACCGGAAGCCACAAGGTTTCGAGCTTCAACACCATCTACAGTCACAATATCGATCTCACTGCCGTAGAATAAACAATATGAACAAAAAAAGTTAAGGCAAGAGGGAATAAATCGAAGCCAAATGAATTGGAGTTCAAAGTGTAAATATGTTTCAAACCTTTTTTGGTTTTCCATGACATAGGAAGCTCCACGAGAAGAAGGCTTCATGTATATCAGATGCAAAGTCAACTAGTTTACCAACCGTCAGGTATGGCTAGAATCATCATGAGAAGCCACTTTTAATATCTTAATCTAATTCCAATGTTCTTGAACTCTTCAAATATAATTAATTAGATAAGTTGTCAACTAGTTGGCTAATCCTTGTAAGTCACGCTATCTTAATGTCAACTGAAGTAGCTACTTGACATCCATGTTTTGTTCATCGTAGGCCACCAAGCATAGATGCCGATTGATCCATCAGTCATACGCAATGCAATGGTTGGTTTGTTTGCACTAACTAAATAGATTTGGGTGAAAAGAAAGAATAATGTTCATAGGATCTCAATGATGGAAGAAAAGAAAAGCTACCAATCTTTCTTTAAAAAAAAATCAATCATATATATGTTTCTCATAGCATTGAAGAGAATAAATAAAAAAAATCATCAGACCCCAAAATTAATCTGCCTTAAATATCTAATGTCAACTAAAAAAAATTTAAAAAAAATCATCAGCAATATATACACATTCCTCTTCCATATTAGAATAATAATAATTCTTTCTCAACGTGGTTGTCAGCATTGCTATTTTCATCTATCTAATCATGATCCTCAACAAGGTCCACAGTGAGGGGCATTAGGGTTATGAGTGCCACAAGAAGGCCCAGAAGGTGGCACTGATCCTTACGGCTGAGACTGCAATAAGAGCCCGCTCTGATCCTCCCTTTACCACTCTGTTCATCGTCCTCATGGCCATCACCATCGTCGCAATTTGCGAACTTAATGAAGCCACTAAGAGCACACAAAGTCACTGTTTGCTTCCATGTCATTGCCATGGCAAATCAGTTAACCAGAAGACGAATTTAGTCAACTCAAATGTCCTCGTGGCTTCTCAGTGTATGCATATATATACACAGTGAGACAATGGATTGCTCCCCAAGGTTTTGAAATTTTAGTCAGCTTCTGAATTCCCTTGTTTCTTTGGCAAGTAACATTTTGACTTTGGTAGGCAGGTCAACCAAAGAACACGAACACTAACACGAACAGTCTTGGTAGTACAAACAGAGAATTACTTTACAGATTGCTTATGTTCTTTGGTTGACTTTGGCTGCTAGATCAACCAAAGAACAAAAGCAGTCGTGCTTGCATATTTACCTACATACATGGATGATCAAATGACACTGAAGCTTATCTCAGAGTGCTAATGATGCAGCAAAGGTGTAAGGGACCTGTAAACACTCATCGAAAGGGTAACTAAAGAGTAATTTAAGTGCCATAAAAAAGTTCCTAAATTGATCAGTGACATCTCGAACATCTTAGATGTCTATTGGGTGCTTCTGAACTGATAAAAGGATGAAGAAAATGATAATTCTGGGTAAAATACATGTTTGTATCAAAAATTGCAGATTACCATGTTTGAATTTCAGGTGAATATTTAAGATGATAAAGTATGATGATCTAATTGGTATAACCATAGACCATTTTCCTAAATGTTTCCAAAACTTCATTACAACCCAGGTTTCTCTAAGAAATGCAAGAAAAATCTTAATGTTATTATGTTACAAGGTCTAGCACTCAAGAAATACTCACAGAGAGAAAAGTTTCAAGAATACAGAATTTTAATATCCGAACAATGGCTGAAATGAATAGTCATAGATTTAAATCAATGCCTATTAAAAATCACATTCCTTCAAGATTAGTTGCACTCATCATATTTCTACACCCATCTAATATCATTGATTTGGATAAATTGTGGTTTTATTCTAAGAATATTAATAGATGATTATGATAACTCCGTTATAGATGTCGACATTATAGCAACTTGATACGGGTTTTGAATGATTAAATTTCATAGATACAAGGGAGATCCATAGATATGCCGCAAGCTAGCATAACTGGATTGCATCGTCAATATTCAACTGAAATCTTTCAACCTTCTTTTCAATGTGTCCATCGATTTCTTCCTAGCTGTTTGCTTTGTGCTTCGCCCGGAGAGGCTACCAAACAACCTATCTGGTGAATCCTTGAGTTTTTCACAGACAACAGCAACCTTTTTGTAGTCCAAAGCACCATAATTTTCCTCCCTTATTTCAGGATTCATAAAACTCTCAGGCAGATTGCTCAGTAGAAGATTCACCAACTGCCTGGATTCCATTAAGCATTCTCTGAAACAGCAATCTTTCTTTAGATCACTCAGACCAGTGCCTTGAAATATTTCATCTGCAACTAATTCCAACCTTTTCAGATCGTTGTCGATGCCGACCACAGCATTGAGGTTGAATCTTTTTAAACTCTCGCTCAGAAAGGCTGCCACTATAGAATCTGAAATATGAGTAAGAGCAGCAGACCCCACTCGAAAAAGTGCATCTAAAGGCAAAATCTGTTGTGCATTAGTTATCAGGGAGTTGAGATAAATAATGATTTCATTCATATAATCATTCACGTGTTCTGGGGCTTCATCAGCTGTCCAATTTATACTGTAAATGAGGCTAAGATATTCGTCCAGCTTAGAATCAACTGCGTTTGACAATGCAGTATAGGCAGCATTCTGTGTTGCCTTAAACACAGCCTTGGCAGTCAAACCAGAATGAGGTCGTTCAAGTAAGTGTGAAGGGACCGAGCAAAGTTGGCCAGCCTGCCATAGAAAAAGATCACAAGTGCGCTCTAGGACAGCTATGTTTGCTGCAATTTGCATTGCTTGTGATACATCTAAACTACCAGAATGGATCTTGTTGAGCAAAGCCTTGTTCAGCACATCAATCATTAGTTTGTCAAGATACTTCCTTAACACATCGTATGTATTTACATGACCTCCATGTGCTAAGTAGTTGACAGAGTCCTCGATGAAGGAACGCACTATACGACAAGCATCAGGAACAGAGGAAGAGAATGCGGCAATAAATGGAAAAGCAGGCACTATATCTGAGGACTGAAGATGGAATGATACCACATTTATATTGTACTCATACTCTTTCTTTATCACCATTTGCACAAAGGTATCGCTTGCAAGGGCCTCTGCTATTTGCTTATGGTATTCACTGAGGAGAAGCTCATGGTACTTGTCCCTGCTGTTATCAAGAACGTCAAGCAAAGGCTTTACCGGGTATCCATGACGTATGAGAGTTGAACCAAAAAGAGTGACAAAGTCCTTGACAAGTAAAAGGTGGTTTGCAGTGTCCATACGAGAAAATTGATCCTCTAAAACAGATGTCATCTTTGAGAGAGCGGTATCCCATAACATTTCCAGCTGACTCTCTAACAACAAGCCCCCAGCAGTCCTTAGGACTCGATCTTCCAAAATGAAAAATCCAGCAATCTGTGTAAAGAATGATTGGTGGGATTCAAGAAAGGGTTGTGCTGATGAAATCTGCAAATCCAAATTCAACTGCATTAATCGGTTATTGTAATAGTGCTCACGAAACTTTTCCCCAATACCAAGGTAAATGTGCACATGGTTTGCACGATAAACAGGTGTCAGGTCAAACTCTAGCACAGAATCTTCATCAAAATTCTCAACATCTAACGTGAAAACAAGATCACTAAGACCAGACCGACTCTGCTCTTCAGCTTCCCACTGGCTAGCTCTCTTTTTGGCCTCCCTTTGACGGACTGAGGCAGCCTGTCCTATCGCCAACTGCCCAATGTCCTTAGTGGTGCTCCTTACACGACCAAGCCATTCATTGAACTCATCAGACACCTTGTTCTCAATGAACTTCTTAATTGCAGGTATTTGTTTTTCGATCACCTTCTTGAATGGCTCAAGAGGAATGTTCTGTATGTATTCCCGTTCAATTACATCTACAATTTTCACTGCAGGGTAGAGCCGATTGTTTGAGATATGCATGTTGCATTGCAGGCATAGTTTCAGAACATGCACACAGACCCTCATTATTTGCATGGCCTTTGCGGTATTTTTCTTAATTGAATAAAGCTCGAGGAGCTCATCAAGCTTCAATAAAAGTGCACTAGCAACATCCTGCAGCTTCAAATTATCGCTTGATAATAAGCTCTTGAGCGCATCAGTATCAACCAACACACTTCGTAGCTCATCAACTGCAAGAATGAATTCCTCGTAGTGAAGTTTGCACAGTTCTTCTATCTCGACTTCTTTCTTTTTAACAATATTCCTAAGTTGGAGCAAGAGTGTGTCGGGCTTCCCTAACTCAAAGGCATGCTGAACAATCCGGCGCAAATCTTCCCCATTTCCGATTGACCTTGCAAGTACTAAATCGATCCCTCCATCTCCATTTTCTGTCACAGCTCTCTTCTTAGCTGGAGTATGCATCATTCAAAAAGAAAATCTGCCACAGAAATGAATAAAATGATTTTTTTAAAAATATATTGACTGAAAAAAAAACAGATTTAAGGAAGAAGCAAAGTGATTTTCACTCCATTTAAGCTTCTCATAAGCAATATAATTTCACATGATAATCAAAATATCAGAAACAAGAAGTCTACGAAGCAAGCAAAACTTTTATCTCCTTCAATCACCATGCGTATTGAACTTCATTTTATTATCCCCGCCAAACCAAGACCTTTAGCGGAAGAATTGAAGTTCCAGCAAGAAATAAACCAGGGGTTCCCCTCGAAGTCTAAAATATAGGAAACTTTTACATGCACCAGGGACTAAATCCAAGTCAGGAGATTAATATGCACAAAGAAAACCTATGAAAAAGCGACATCAAACGCACCGCAAGGTAGCTCCTTTTCCCCCTAGAACCACCGAGGTCAAGAATCACAAGGCAGCGCCGGCAATCGAACTGGAGGAGGCGGTATGTTGTGAGCTAGGGCTTCATAGGAAATAGCGCACCGGAGTGCCTCTTTAGTATCGTCGCTCTCGCTCCGCCGATCTTTTGGCGATTTAGGGAAAATAACAAATCGAAATGGCACTTTGTCGGTATCTTGCTGCCGCTGGCGTTGGAGTCTCTCCCGATGCGTTGCTGTCCTCCACAACAACACGAAACCTGTAGCGACTACTTCGAGGCCAGCTCCTGGCTCTTTCTTTCTAGCTCTCTCTCATATCGCGAGCTCGCCGCACACGGCTCGCTGACGCGGAGGCCGAGCACAGAGAAACGAACCCGGATCCGCCGGCCCGACATTTGTTGGTGGAAGACTTGTTTGTTTGACTGGTCGTACGTTTTTGTTTGGATTCAATAAATTTATTAATTTTGTATGAAAACTATTTTTTTTTAAATCATTGTTTTTGTTTTTATTTATCGATTAGAATTAAAAAAACTTAATTAATTAATAATAAAAATAAAATAAATTTATTTACATATAAATAATAATATAGTAAAATATATAGCTCAACATTATAAAAGAATTTATATAATTGACGTCAATTAATAAGATAAGATAAGACCTGATAAATTCATGAGATGTAAAGATTTAATGAGATATAGTTATGATACCTATTGGATTTAAAAGTTATATTATTCGATCGCCCGATACAATATAATGAAATAAATAAATTATTTCATTACCTTTTCCCTTACTAATTATTATTAACTAGTTAGTCTTATTAGGATAATGATGATCTTTGATGGCCATAAAAAAATAGATAACTCCATCATTGAACTTTTAGGATTCGCTATAATAGTTTTTATTGTTCGTCCACTTGGCTACTTGAACTATTGTGCATCTAGACAAATATCTTCGTTAGGCAATGTCACGCCATGTGTTAATTGAATGTTTTACTATGCCTCCATTGTTCAAAATAATATTATTAAAAGGTTGGATTAATCTTAGAATTGGAATTCATTCATCCTTTGTAGCAATTTTTAAATGAATTGATTCCAATTCCTATCAAACCTCAAAACAAATCACAAACACCTCTGATTATGAAAGGAATCACTTGAACAAATAAAACAAATCGACAAAACAAATCAAAGTTGCTCCGGCTCCATCTTCGTAGGATAAAATCGAAAAAGTATAACAATTGAATTCAATTTTGTTTTTACAATTCATTTCAAATATGAGAATTAAAATTCAATTTCGGATGAAATTCAATTCCGACCGAAATTGAATTTCAATTCTTTACTAAAAGATTTTCAAACATAGTGTAAAAGTAGAAGTCAAACTAACTCTTAATATTCATCGGTAGATAGACATCTTTTATCTCATATGTAGTTACTTTTTGATTGCCCTTCATAGATCTTGATAGGGATATCCGAAGAATAGTTGTCCTGTATCTCCAACACGCAGGTTGATCTTCCAAATAATACTGTTTGTTTTTCTAGTGACAAAACGCCTTCTATACTAGCATCCAAAAGGCAATTGAGGGCCTAGTTAGATTGTACATAAGGTTTCCAAACTATCCATGCCTATAGCTTCTTGGGACTAAGATGTCTAAATAAGTTATATGTCCTTGGCCTTGACCACTCCTCTTGTTCAAATCAATCCGCCAACCGTCTGTGAACATCCTCCAATCACTGAACCGTTGATAATAGCTTATGTCATTTATCGTCTCTTTCTAACATCTTGTGTCATCCACCATAGCTATTTGAATTATCGTGCATGGTAGACAAACATCTATTTGAATCATCTTGCGAATGTCTATGCTCGCATCATATAAATTGTTAAAAGTTGTATCACTTACGATGTGAAAATTGCTCCCGAAACATGGAAGGAACTCGTACAACGAAGTTCAATTCTAATACAGGGCATTATCGTATGCCCAGGATGCTCAAACTACTTCTGATTATGGTAAGCCTCTGGACCTGGTGAAAAAACAGAAAAAGAAAAAAAAAGGAAGTTGTTCAGAAGGGCCTCTCTCAAATTTCGAGATATCTGCTAACCGAAAGATAAAAGTAGAAGTCAAACTGACATTTGACCACCCAGATCTCCCTCCAAATTGGCCTCTTTCAAGTTCCAACGGCAATGGCCGGATCCGATCAAATGCTTACTGCAAACAACATGAAATATCCTCTCTCAATCTACGAGACGTGGGCCAGTACGATTGGTCAGAAAAAAATTTAAGTCGGATTGCCCAGTACCCGATCCCGACAACGCTTCGCCGGTTTTCTCGAGACAAAAGGCATATTTGTCGATTATTTCGAATTCCTCTCGCGCTTTCGCTTCTCTTCTTTATGGCGGCCTCCGGCGACGGCGCCTTCTCGTCGTCGTCACCCATGGACCGCCTCCTCCGCAGCATCTCCATGTCGGACGAGGTCCCTTCTGTCGAACGGCGGCATCTCATGAACACCCGTTCGCTATCCAGGAAGAAGAAAGAGGGCTTCGCCAGTGCGGCGCTACGGCGGCTGGGCTGCGCCTCCGAGGGAGCCTCGCAGGCATACGATCCGTCGGTTTCGAACGACAAGATGCAGGGGAGGAGGAAAACGGAGAAGGAAGGGAGGCGGATTCACGGCGGTGGCAAAATCTCGTGCGCGCCGGTGACTCCATCCTCCACAGAGGCGTCTTTGGCCGGAGTAAAATACCTATCTTTTGCTCTGCGTTCCTCTAGTTTAGGGTTTTGAGATCGATTCTTGTTGTTGCCCTTACGAAAAAATTGTTTTTTCTTCCCCTTTTTTGTCCGTTAGGACCGCAAATCACTCCATTTCTTCAATCTGATTTAATTTTCGAAAAGATTTCGTCCCCAATTAAGAATCTCGGGTGTTTTCCTCAGCAGAGTTCATCTTCGTGTAGAAGGGAAAACCACCAGGATTCCCTGTCGAACCCTAACGCACCTCTATTAGGTCATGATCGTGTGCGCTCTGAATATCTTCGCCGCTCGCCGGGATTTCACCCTACTCCGTATCGATCCGAGGAGGTAATACACCTGAAATCAACTATTTTCCTTTACTAATTTCAGGGAAATTATAATCGCCTCAATCATGCTCCAATGCCCTTAGTTTGATCTTATAGATTCCTAGTTGTCTGCACTGTTTCAGGTTCTCGATTTCTAGACGATGTAAATTATTGAAGCTGCGTTTTCTGCATTTTCAGAAACTTTTTTTAAGATCTATGAAGATTTCATATTATTCATGATGCAATCATATGTTTCTTAAACATCATCTAAATTGTGAAACCTCAAGAAATCTACATGATACAATTTGGAAAGTGAAGTTCTTCTGATTTTTACTTTTTGTTGAGGTAGAGATCATCGCTGTACCACTTTGAATGACAAATAACTTGTAGATATAAAATTTTTCCACTCCACTATAAGACCTTGTGATCCAGTCTGAGATTAGACGATGGGTTGTAGATATAAAATAATCGTCGGCACCTTTCTATAACTAGCGTCTTTGCAGTGACCGTCGTGTCTCTTGAATTCCGGCAGGCTTGAGACAAGTCCCACATGGTATCATTATCTCTACCACATCATCATCTTGCAATAGATGGTTTCTATTTTTCGATAAACAAGTAAAAGATTGGCAAATTGACTCGAAATTTAGAAAACACTGTGAGAAAATAGGTTATCTGTGTTCCTTTCATAGCAGTTATGGTAACAAGACACCACAATTCTTTTCACTGATAGTGTATTCAGATTTGTTTTACTTCTCAGATAATCATGTTCCAGACGATCGTCCAGTTAGGAGAATTAGATGTGTATGAGCAATACCAAGACCAGTGGCTCGATGTCGATAACATGTCCTACGAGGTGCATATAGATTCACTTTCACCTTGTCATTTTAAGTTCCATATCATTCATTGGATTGTCCTCCCATTTCCGACCAAACAGGAGTTACTCGAGCTGGGCGATAAAATAGGGCAGGTTAACACTGGGCTGGAGGAGGAACAGATCATAAGCAGTCTAAGGAAGGTTAAATACTCATTTCTGGATGTTTTAAAAAGACACATTCTATCAGACAATGAATCGAATTGTATCATTTGTCAGGTGAGAGTATTTCGACCTGCCCTCTAGTCTAATTGCCTGAAGTTTGTGAATTCTGTTGCAGTACTTAAGCTTCATCACTGTTATTCACAGGAAGAATACGCCATTAATGATGCAATTGGAGAGCTGCAGTGTTGTCATAGGTATCATGTGCCTTGCATCAAACGGTGGCTTCTTCAGAAAAATGCTTGCCCTGTCTGCAAGACTGCTGTTTCTACGCAATCTTTCGAGAGTAGTCGATAGGTAGCGTTTATTTTGTTGCTCTCTTCTATCTCGGCATTTGGCTCATTGTTTCTAAAACATTCAATGTGTTCTTGTTGCTTTTGGTTTTGATTATGATTGTTGCTTGTAGGGGTAGCATTCTATTACAAATCGAATGGATAGAATCAAATAAATTGAAGTTTAACTAATGTGATTTTAAATAGATTAAATCAATTCATGCAGTTAATTATAAAATTAATAGTTTTTTATTATCAATCACTTGATGAGATAACATATTGAATAATTCAGTTTGTTCAATTTATTAATTGATTGTGCAATCGCTGTCTGAGTCAGATATAGCGGTAGATTGATATAGATTTGTCAATCAGTTTTAGAATTTTAAAATTGAAATAATCTAGATTTTGATAATAAATAATTCAACTTAACTTCTAATTCGATCGGTTGGATAGATTTTACTTAACTCTATTGCTTGACATTAGGGCTATTTTACACGGTATTATTGTGTATGGGGCGAGGCAGATCCGCTCGCCCCCGTCGCCGCCCTGTGAGTTCTCTTCCGCCGCCACCGGAGCCCTCGCGGCTCCGCCAGGCCGCGGTTGAGTGCGCCGCCTCCGCCTGCACGCTCTGCGTCTGTTGCCCACTGATGCTCGCGTGGTGCTGCGTCTGCGCCCCGCTGGCCCTCGCCTGGCGGGCGGCGCGCGGCGCCAGCCGCCGCCTCTGCCGCTGCCGCCGCGGGGGCCGCCGCCCCCTCGTCGAGTCCTCGTCCTTCTCCGACCTCGAGCTCGACGTCCGGTGGCGGCCGCGACCCTCCCCGGCGGCAGGGTGACGTGACACTGACGAAGCCCTCTGCGTTGGTCTTCCTTTCTCTTTGCCGTGTTTTCTAAGCTTCGCATTCTTTCTTGCAGCAACACTAGTCTTCCACATTTTGTTTACCTTCCGAAGAATTCTATTGCCTCTGTTCTTGTTCTACCTCTTCGCAAGTGTTGAAACAAAAATTCTTCCTTCAAACTTGCTGTAATATCCAACGTAGTGTACCTCTCGATGTTGTCATCGTCGAAAAAGTAATCAAAATTCCCGTACCTTTTGTTTTCTTCATGGGCGCACCATTCTTTAACCGACATCACTGTAATCGTCACCGAGTGCAGTAGTTATTTGATTTGAGCTTGATTCGGGTCCGCGTTGATCGAGTCCTACCACATACCTCCTAAAATCTCAAGATTATTAGAACATACATATCAACAGTAAATTACAAAAAAACTCCTCAATTTCCATTGAGTATACATCAGTGAAACTTAAGTATAAAAGAGTGAAACTTTAGTATAAAAGAGTAAAAATTGAGTATACAGTTTCTTAATGTGGTGGATGTAATTTTATATACTCAAAATTTTAACTTTTATACTCAATTTTTTTCAAATAATATCCACAAAACTGTCTTGTCAATCCTATCAGAGACTGCGTGCAAACAAAATTTTCAATAGGAATTGAATGCAAAGAAAATTTTGGGATTGGGGAGAAGAAAATTTTCCCATATATCAACTTCCATAAATACAGTATTTATCTTAACTTTTAGAAAAATTAATAAAAATACTTTTACATTATCTTATTTATTTTTAAAATTTAGATTTCATGAATAATCTTTAAATTTGAAATTAATTCTCTAAATATTATTTAATTTAGAAGAGAAAAAAATAAAGAGAATTATCTTATCTATTTCCTAAATTTAAATTTTATGAATAGTTTTTAAATTTGAAAATAATTCTCTAAATATTATTTAATTTAAAAGAGAGAAAAAATAAAGAGAATAGATTAGATAGTGAAAAATAAATATTATATAGCGAGAGAGTAAAAATAATAAAAAATAAAGATTTGTTAAATTATAAAAAATTAATATATTGTATAATGAAAAATCCATATCTAAATGTAATAATATAATTTCTCTATCTTAAATTTAAAATAAAAACTCTGACTGGATGTTCTTAGCCATTTACGGAAGAACTCTGCTTCCTTCCACAACCAATGCAAACGTATCAGATGGGTGCAGTTGACTCTATGAATTGAGGGAGAAACTCGTCGGATGCGCCAGTGTTTTGGAAATTAGATTGGACTAGTCAAAATATAATTAAACAAAATAAATCTTAAATCAAATTAAATAGATTAATAAAACTGAAGTGAGCTTTGTATTTTCTTGTTTAAATATCTAAGTCTTCGTATGACTCTGATAAATTAAACATTTTTCTATAAAGCAATGGGATTCCGAAAGACCATTTCTCATGATTTTGTTTTGCTACTGCTTCATTATCTCATTTATCTAACTAAGAAATCTATATTTCTTATAGAATTCACAGTCGTGAGATCACTTTTAAAACTCCTTCGATACTATATCAATACCATGTTAAAAAATAAAAAATCTCATATATCTCTCCACTATTAAAAAAAAAACCACCCGAACTTTATCCAATTCAACAATTCCTTTATCCTCATTTTTCTTAAAAAAAATTATATATATATATAAAAATACTCTGCTGCGGACGTGATGTGTGGACTCACCATACGAACCACACTGCTAGACCGATCAAGTGGTGGCCGATCAGGCAAGAGTCTGATCGGTCTGACACCTCAGTCACGCACGCGGTCCGCACGAAGCGTTCCGCAATAGAGATGTACACTTTATATATATATATATATATATATATATATATATCGGTAAACATGTAGACACTCTTTCATTAAATTAGTAAACATGGCCCCGGAATTATAGTGTAGCGGTAGGATTATTAGTCACTATGTTAGATATTTACGGTTCGATCGATAATTATGACGTTAAAAAAAAAAAAGCTCTCTCTCACTCTGAGGGAGCTCCCTCTCTTAGATCACGTAGGCAGCGGTACTCCTAGTTCATGTATATTTCCATACGCTTATATTATTTTTTCCACCATAAAAATATTTTTATTCTATCAATTTTAATAAGATATTTAAAATTATTATAAGTAATTTTTATCAAAGTTATTTTAATACGACAATAGCAGAGAAATTTTATTGCATTAGTTATGATAGATTATACGGATCCTTCGATATTGAAATCCGTCGATTAGAATTGAGTCTATAAGCTTGACGATCTCATCAAATAATTTAAGGGAATTCAGTTGAAATTTTATCAACCTATTTAAAAACAAACCTAGGAGGACTGAATCGCCTGGGCCCATGACAATCGTGGGTCGGCCTACATTGGACTTGAATTAGCCCACGGATCGAAGAATTTTTTTTTCTTTCAAAACTTGGCATCTACTGACGATGGTCGATGAATCTCTCAGCTTATTGGTGATTGACGATTGAAAAAGGAAGAAGATATTTAATCAAAATTTATTATAATTCAAATAGCTAGGAAGACTCTTTTTATATTCTTCGTTATTCATTCTTCCATTAATTTTAGATCTGTATTATTACAGTATATAAAAATTCACAATTCATATAATATTATATTTGATTCCGATATCGTCAATGCTAAAACTAATGGAAATGTATATTTCCATTGATAAAATATTTTTACATATCAATCTGACCAATTTTGCTTTGATGATATAGTAATTCGTTATCAAACATAAATTTTAATTTTTTTTAATATATATTTTATTTTTTTTTTATATGGACTTGTAGGTTGGCCCGCCTAATTCGCAATCCGACTTGTGTTAGGTTGAGTTGAGGATTTTCCAACTCGTCAAGATGACGAGTTAGCCCACCTCGCCAAATGACCAACTTACCATGGGTCGGCCTATCCACGTCTCACTACGGATCGATTTATGACAGCTCTATCTATATTATGAGTTATATTCTTTATTATATTTTTCATCTAAATTGAAATATATTTAATTCTATTTATTATTTCTGATCTTATTTATTAAAATTAATTAAGAATTATTAAAATAATTTTGACTAAAATAGTTATTATGAAATAATTAGAGTCAATATTATTATAACGTGGAGTAGTTTTGTAGCAAAACTAAATAGTTGATGAAACTTATTTTATTTTAAAAATAATTAATTAAAGTTATTTTATATTAGAATAATTTTAACTAAACCAACTGTAACACTACCACAAGAATTATTTTTATCTAAAATTACGTTATATTATATTATATAAAATTTGACCTTACAGATACTATGTTAATAATTGTTTAAAAATAATGATAATAATAATTTAAAAAAAAAGTAAAGTGTAGAAAAAACACCGTTGAGTCAATGGTACAATTCGTCAGTCAACATGACGGAATCTTCAAAGTCAATCCCAAGTCCCAGCCATAATCATTTCAAACTCAAACCTACATAATTGAACAAGTGAAGAAGATGATCGGAGGGAGAATCATCATGTGGCTGGCCTGGAGGAACATCTGGATCCCTGCCCTGTTCTTGCTCCTTTCCTCTCTGCAACCAGCAGCGCCGGAATCCGCCACGCCCAGCTACGACGAATGCGCTCCCCGGCTATGCGGCGGCCAGGAGGTTACGTTCCCGTTCTGGATCAGAGACCGCCACCCGAGTTACTGCGGCCTTCCGGCGTTCGCCCTCACTTGCGTCGACGATACCGGCGGCCCCCTTTTCCTCACCCTCCTGAACATCAACGCCACCGTGCTCCGGATCTTCTACTCCAACAGCTCCGTCCACTTCGCTTTCGGCGACGCCGACGACCCCTGCACCTTCCTCCTTGGCACAAACACCTCCGGGTTCTTCCCCTTCAGCGTCAGCGACTCCAACAAGCAGATCTTCTTCCTCTACAACTGCTCCGGGCCGCAAAGTACCTTCCCGAGGAGCTACCAGCAAATGTCCTGCCCCCGGGTCAACATGGTCATGTTCGGCGGCGAGTACGACCCCGTCCGCACGCGCTCGCCTGACCCGAACTGCATCGTCGGCGTGGTGCCGGTGATGGGCGACTCGAACATCAGCGCCGACAGCAACTACACCGCCCTGCTGCGGACCGGTTGGATGGCGAATTATACTGCGAGGAATTGCAGCAAGTGCGCCGCCAGCGGCGGCCGGTGCGGCTACGACCCCAACAACACCTCGACGCGGCAGGGCAGTATCTGCATCTGCCGTAATGGAGTTCAACTCGGCAGTTGCAGCGGTGAGTATAAACCCGAGATCAGATTACGCGATACCAATCGCTGGATTTCAATTTCGATTCTCTGTTCTTGCTGCAGGGATTCAAGGGAATCGAAAACATTTACTTGTTATTATACTTACAGCAGGCACTATTGCAATGCTTCTCTTCGGAATAACATGCTATTTTAGTGGGCGAGGCACATGCGATTGGGTGATGTTCTAATAGTCATGCTATATTTTGTAGAACTTCACAAAATCAATCATCACTAGCAATAAGGTTGTCTACTCGAATGCAGGAAAAGCAACAAGATTGCGCGAGTTAAGAGCGCCTGATGATACTATTGGATCTGATAAGGGAGTCATTAATGCCCCCCTGGTTGATTTTTTCAGTATTCATAAGGCAACAGATGGCTTTGCAGTTACAAACAAGCTTGGTGAAGGTGGTTTTGGCTCTGTCTACAAGGTAATTAAAGAACAAACAAGTTCTCCTTAATTTGTTATGCTTTATGGGATCTTATTTGAAACAAATTAAACTATCTATTGCAGGGAAGACTAGAAGATGGTCAGTATATAGCTGTGAAGAGGCTCTCTGAGAACTCAAAACAAGGCTTTGAGGAGTTGAACAATGAAGTTAAGATAATTGCCAGACTTCAGCATACTAATCTTGTCAGGCTTTTAGGTTGGTGCATTCATGAAAATGAGAAAGTACTCATCTATGAATATATGCCCAACAAAAGTTTGGATAAATACTTATTCGGTTAGCCATCTTACCATATTTCTCACTCATTTGATTCAATTTCATGAGTTCTGAGTAATTAAGACACATATATTTTCAGATCCAAACCTTTCAGTGCAATTAGACTGGCATAAGAGATTTTGTATAATACAAGGCATTGCTCAAGGACTTCTTTACCTCCATCGCTATTCAAGACCGCGCATCATTCATAGAGATTTGAAGACGAGCAATATCCTACTGGATGAAAATATGAATCCCAAAATTTCAGATTTTGGTTTGGCAAGGATATTCGGAGAAAGTCATATGGAACAAAACACAAGAAGATTAGTAGGCACATAGTAAGTATTATCTTTTATCAACTCAATTGACTTTTTTTGTGTGTAACACACCACAAAGACAAAAAGACATCGGATGTTTTGTGTGTTTCCTGATAACTTTGTTATATAAACAGCGGTTACATGGCACCAGAATATGGCTTGCATGGCCGTTTTTCTGAAAAGTCTGATGTATATAGCTTTGGGGTGATTCTGCTTGAGATCATTTCTAGTAAAAGAAACTCTGGCTCATACTCGATGAACGATTCATTCAGTCTTCTTGGATACGTAAGTAGATCATCCTACCTATTCATATTTCTTTAACATGATTGTTATGACTGATCTGATGATCAAAGAACCGTTCCAAATATACTTGCAAATCATTTGTTATTAGTATCTTCTTTATAAGCCGGCCCTTGTACAGAGACATGGTTTCCTATTCATTTTTAAAGAGTAGAGATATGTTTACAAGAAATGAAGGAAAATATCTTTCAAAAAGAACATGATATTAGATTCTATCTCAGACCTATTTTATCATAAATATCATTCTTGGTTGGCTTCCTCTGATCTACAAGGAACCAACCAACCTAAATAGCTTGAAAGATTAGTTCTAGCTCAGTGGTTTACAAATATATCTATTGTATTGATTTCATTCTGGTATGGACATCTCATAGGCATGGCATCTTTGGGCGGAAGGAAGATGTTGTGAACTGGTAGATCCACAATTGATTGATTCATGCCCAGTTTCTGAAGTGGAGAAATGTATTCAACTCGGCCTGTTATGTGTTCAAGACAGGTCCACCGACCGGCCAACAATGGACGCCATCACCATAATGTTGGGGAACAAGAACCCAATTTTACCATTGCCTCAGCAACCTTTGTATACCTCCAGAACAGATTCACCAACACTGATGCCAATCCCATATTCCCGAACACCGGAATTGACCATGAGTGCCATCGAAGGGAGATGAATTATATTCTTCAAACCCTATAGTAATAGTTTGAAGGAATTAATTACATTAGATTCTATAGTTTTGAAGAGTTGTATATGAAGTTATATAGGTGGAGTTCTCAGTCCTTTAACAATGTTTTCTATTCTTCTAATCTACAATGCTTGTAGAGTTTAGTGTAAAGATCAAAGAGAATCCATCATATGTATGTTTTTCTTTGTAGATTCATGTGTGTTCTGCTATATTGATCCCGGACACCTTACATGATTGGTCCCATAATTATTTGTAGAGAGGTAAATTAAAAAATTGAATAGGTCATCACATGTTAGGGTATGACTTCCGACTTCGTTGGGAATCAATCCTTATTATAACCATTTCGGTCAAACTCTAAGGGGACTCTAAGGGCAGATTCATATGCATGTTGGAACAAGATGTTGAATATAACTAATGAGTTTTCACTTATATTTGCAAAAGGCCTTGCTAATTTAATATCTTGTTTAAATCTATTTGACATTTTGAATGGTGATGTGTCCCGTGCTCCCTAGGCTTGTTCCAAAAACCATGTTGTGCATGCTTGTTCCATCTTCTGATCTGCCTCGTTTGACATGTGATCTCTCTCTATAGGAGTTGATTTTCTTTTTCACAAACAACCAGTTCTGTCTTCTATCTGCACAAGGACACTGCTCAATTTTTTGATTTATCTTTCTATGCTCTAGGATCGGACGTGTGGAGCATTTTTTTTTTTTTTGAGTATCTGCACAAGGACACCTTTTATTGCCCAAATCTTTGCAACATTTCCTATTATGCCACATTGCCTATAAAAACGGAATGGGCGTCTACTTGTATTTGACCTCATATACGAACACCCTGGTCTCCATCTACTCCAATAAAACGGATCTGCCAAATATAAATACATAACGCAATGGAAAAGTAAAATTCCAATCATTCATGCGAAAAATATATACAATATTTGATCGAGAGATTATCTTTGTTGCATGCCCTTAGTATTATTCCGACAACAACCTTGGTTCTTTGGTTCGACAGATTTCTGTATGATTAGAGTGGTTGTGCCTCTAGTAATATCCACACGAACATGCTCCATTCGTAGTACGAACTCAACTTCGAAGAAGAATCAACATCGTGGTGCTCGCTACTCTTAATGATTCGGCCACAAGAGAGGAAGAGAGAGCACCAAGAAGGTTTCGGCCACAAGCGAGGAAGAGAACGAATAACACTTTTTCAATTTCGAAAATGAAGAAGACTTTTGTATTACACAAAGGGTTTTTGCCCTTTGAACTTCTCTTCCTATTAATGTCCATAAATCTCAATGAATACCAAAGCCTTTTGGTATTCTTATAACCTTTTGTATTCATTGGTCATTCTCTTTAATAATGTTTCATTAAACTCTTTTAATGAACACTGACCCCTTTTAATTGGTTAAGACTAATCTAAATGTGTCTAACTCGGATTAGACTCAATCCCATAATCCAATTGAATTCATTTGAGTCCAACTCGATTAATCCAATTTCGGATTAGACTTCATCACATTTTAGTCAAACTAAAATCAACGTATCTCCGAAACAATATGTTCTTTGTGTGTGACCCAATAGACTCTCATAACGTTGACAATGCATCTAAACCACTTTAAATACATAAGCAATGAGTGATATTTAACAATGCATCGTTGCTACCTAAGTGACGAGAATGTCGAGATTTGACCTAACCTTTCCATGCGTATTATCTTGTACGACTTGGTCCTTCTATCTTTGATATCTAGATTGATCAATGAGGCATAGACCATGTTATCCTCTTATCAATCTTTGTGTTTCTTGATTTCTAAATAAACTTACTCAACCAAATGAGTTCAGTATCTTATATTGATTCATATAAGCATGACTATGTATTTTAGTAGTCCTACTCACCAAGGGGCTCACATATATCACTCTCATCATATAGAAGGGATAAATCTCATCCACATCACTCACATCCCTCCGTATAATTTGTTACATACTCAATGATCGACTTTACAATCCACCTTGTTATGGGTAATGTTTGTCGATATTAAAGTATACAACTCCTTATATAGGGAATCATAGTGACTTCAGGTCTAAGGACTATTCATACCAATAGTTACTATGAGAAAATTTATGACACTCATATAACAATCTATGAAATTTTCTCATGGCGGATTAATTCAATACATATTCTCTAATACGTACCCATGCGTCAATTTGATATCCTATATCCATGACTTGTGAGATTAAGTCATCTATTGACCTACATGTTAGTCTCAATGTATTAATATTGTCTTTATATACTAATGCTTGATTAGGAATAATTAAGAGTAGTATTATATATATATCTACTTCATCTCACTATCAGTTTAACCAATTGATATGATATATATTATAATCTACTATTCAAGGACATTATTATACTTATTCATTTGACACGCATATATGAAGTAAATATAATAACCATAAACTTTGTCTTTTATTAATAAAATTTGATACAAAAGTTTCCTAATCAATCATCTCATAATTGGCACTGGGATAATACTAACAACCTGTACATGCTTCCCTAAGCTCTATCTGTGTCTTTTGTTATTCCTAATTGTTAGGACACGTCGAGAGCTAGAGAGGGGAGGGGGTGAATAACTTACTTTTGCTTGTTGAAGATTTGTCATAGCGGAATACTTCAAGCAATCACTAACACCTTGATTTACTTGGTATCTACTTCCTTGAGGTGACTAATTCAAGGATCTACACCGTGGACACAACTTCACTATGAACACACTCCTTATCGAAAATAATACAGAGGTAGAGAAGCCTCGTACATACTCGAATATAAGAAATACAAGAATAATACAAGGCAAGACCCAAATGAAATCGAAAATAATTTATAACAATGAACTCTTACTTATCTTGCTTGAATTAGTCTCTTAAAGCTTGGAATGTGCATCAATACTTCTCTTCCAACCTCTCAAGAACAGGCGTGAAGTTGTCGTTCGAGCTCTGCCTTCAACTTGTATAAAAACCCCTTTTCTAGGGCTTACCCAACGCCCGTAATTGATTCAACCTTCTTCCAATTGATTACCACGTCGGATCTAGCCGTTCAACGGTTCTTTTTCGAATCTTAATCGATTGTCCAATAGATTAAGTAATAAGTATCTTACTATGCTCTTCGCAAAATAACCTTAATTGATTCAAGCATCCTTAATCGATCACCTGATCGATTAGGGCGGCTTCTGTCTTTGCGACAAAAATCTCCCAATCAATCACCTGATCGATTAAGTTTGGATCAATCGATCACCTAATCGATTGCCCAGATCCTAACTTTCCAAACCTAAGTCTATGGTTCTCTTTGCTCAACTTTCAATTAACTGTGACCAGCTAAAACTTTCCATTTCTTAGTTCCCAACTATGATTCTTCTCACGCCAAGTGTTTAGCTCCCAGCTAATCCACCTTGGACTTCACCTAGTTCCCAGCTAGGTCTGTCTGGTCCCACTAGGACTTTACTTTGCCTAACCACGGTTAGGTACAGTCTCTCGGTACACTTCCACCTTGCCAATATATGATCCTCCCATATCCACTTGGACTTCACTTATTTTCCAACTAAATTTACCTAGTCTCGCTAGGACTTCCCTTTGGTTAACCGCAGTTAGATCTAATCTCTCGATAGACTTCCATCCTACCAACGTACAATCCTCCTAGATCTACTTAGACTTCACCTAGTTCCTAACTAAGTCTGTCTAATCCCACTAGGACTCCTCTTTGTCTAACCACAATCAGGTCTACACTAGTCAAGTTTTCGGTCAATCTTGACCTACTTGACTTGTCTCATATATTTTTTAAACATCATTATCAAATATCGAAACTCAAACTCGAGCCAACTCGAGCTTAATTAAATTGATCAACTTTGACTCAAAGAAGATTACACCAACACTAATTGTTTGATCCATCACTAAATTTTAAAACTTGAAATCCAATTAAGTAAATTAAAATAACATTTTTAAAAAATGAAAAATTTTAATTAATCTAATCGGATTACTAATTCGGCGAATTCGATTAATAATCTCAGAGTTATTTTATGTTGTATTATTATACTTATATATTATTGTATTCCAAATTTACTTGAACTTTTTACCGAATCATGATAAATTTGAAAATGATAAAATCACGTATCCATTTTTCATTTTATAATCAATCGATTGATTTTCAACCGTCAATCAATTTTTTTTATTAGTCAAATCGATTTTTCTATATTTAAAATTTTAAATTTCGAACTGATTATCAATTGATTGATTTGGTTTTTTAATCAAATTTCATTTTAGGCAAAATTGATTAATAGACCAAACGATCTCGGATTGATACAAAACTATTTCTACATATTTGGCTAGTTCTCCTGATTATATTCACGTCGTCAAACATTAATTTGACTGAGTGTTTGGGAGAACTTTTGCTTCTTGAAAAGTGATTCTTATAGAGATTATCTTGAAGTCAATGAGAAGCTAAAACATGGAGTGTTTAGAAATATAAGCTAAAAGCTGATACAAGGTAAAGTTTGAGTGTTTGGTGAATAATTACTTTCAAGCTTAATTTTTAGTTAAATAACAACAATATCCTTAAACTATATAAATTAATTTTTTTTAATTATCTAAATATAATTTTGATACACCATCAATAATGTTTTATATATTTATTATTATATTTTGAATATTATATCAAAATTAATTTTTTTAATAATATATATGTTTAAAAAATATATAATTAATAAAAATATAAAAAATGACAAAATTTATATAAATTTATAAAAATATTATAAAAAATTCTGAATATATAAATTATATAAAAATATAAAATTTTATTTAAAATATGGTGGTAATTATGTAAAATGATAAATTTATTAAGGGTATAAATGTCTATTTTTAATTCTAGACCATAAGCAAAAAAGCAGAAGCAGAAAAAAGCATCAAATTCTTGCTTCCAGCTTTTGACTAAAAGTTATAAAGTTAAAGCAGAATCTGGCATTCACAAACACTCAAAAGTGCTTTTATGTAGCTAGAATCTAAAAAGCAGCTAGCAGAAGCTCTCCCAAACACTCCCTTAATATATTAAATTTTAAAACACAAATATATTTCAAAACACTAATTAGTATTAAAAAATCATTGCTCTACATATAGGTAGTCAAATTGATGTTTCAAGGCATTGATATAATCAGGAGAATTAGACGAACTCATAGAAGTTATTTTCATATCAATTTAAGGTCATTTGGTCCATCAGTCGGTTTTCAATAAAATCGACTAATGACCAAACATTCTTGGATTAATATGAAACTAGTTCTTATGTATTTATCTACTTCTCTTGATTATATGCATACTCTCAAATATCAATTTGACCAAATATATTGAGAGCAGTGAATTTTTTAATACGAATATGTTCAAAAAATATAATTCATGTTCAAAAAATCATTCTTCTCAATATATTGAATCAAATTTATGTTTGAAGACATGAATATAGTCAGGAAAATTAAATGAACATATAAGAACTAGTTTTATGTTAATCTAAGGTCGTTTGGTCTATCCGTCGATTTTACTCAAACTTACTAATGGATCAAATGACATCGAATTAACATGAAACTAGCTCCTATATATTTGTTTAATTCTCCTAATTATATTTGTGTCTTTAAACATCAATTTGACTTGGTATATTGAGAGTCATGATTTTTTAAACACGAATTAGATTTTTCGAATATATTTATGTTAAAAAATTCACTACTCTTAATATATTGGGTCAAATTAAAGTTTAAGGATGTGGATATAATCAACAAAACTAATTGAACACATTGGAATTACTTTCATGTTAATCCAAGGTCGTTTGACCCATCAGCTATTTTTGACAGTAAATTTTTTAACACAAATTAGATATTTGAATACATTCGTGTTAAAAAAAATTATTGCACTCAATATATTGAGTCGAATTAATATTTGAGGGCATAGATATAACCAGAAGAATTAGACAAACACGTAGGAGCTAATTTTATATCAATCTGAGGTTGTTTTGGTCTATCAATCGATTTTGGACCACGTAAGTAGGTTTCTAAAATTACCAAATTGCGTAGGATAGTTTCAAAATTAACAAATCCTGTATCCACTTCCCGTTTTACCCTTAATCAATCGACTGGTAAAAAAATCAGTCGACTATTTGACCTCGGATTGACATAAAACTAATTCATATGTGTTAGGCTAGTTCTTCTAATTATATTCACGTTCTCAAATAACAATTTGATCTAATATATTAGGTGTAGTGAATTTTTGAACACAAATGTATTTGAAAAATTTAATTCGTATTCAAAAATTATTGCTTTTAATATATTAAATCAAATTGATTTTTTAGGACATTGGTATAGAAGAAGTAGATGAACACATAAGAGCTAGTTTCATGTCAATCTGAAGTCATTTGGTCTATCAGTCGATTTTATCCTTGGATTGACATGAAACTAGTTCCTATGTGTTCGTCTACTTCTACTGATTATATACATGCTCTTAAATATCAATTTGACAAAATATATTGAGAACATTGAATGAATAAACCAGGGTCGTCTTTAGGCATAGGCCATTAAGGCCTATGCCTAAGGCCTCAATTTTTATTGGGGCCCATTATTTTAGATATATTAAACATATTTTTATTATATATTTTAAGAGAATGGAAAAGAATAAGGCCTTGATAAAAAATTTACGTATCTTATTTTTTAGTTAAAACTATAGATTTTATAAAAATCTTATCATAGTTCCAATGGATAGAGTCATAAGGGGTTCTCTTTTTAATATTTTAAATTTAATTTTTATTATGTGAGTTATTTTATAAGATCTAATGTATTTCTCTTCAATATCTTTCAACCCTAGCCTTCTCTCGTTACATTTATTTTAGTGACGTTTTCTCTTCTGATTAGTAAGAACATGAATTAGAATTTTTTTATCCATGCAATGCAAAATAAAAAAATATTAGTCTTTTTTCGAGTTCCCCCTCTTCTCTTGACTAGCTCCCCCACTTTGTACTTCTCTCGTTCATTGATATTGGGAAAGAGAAATTACATCTAACGTTGTCATGTTGATTCGGTTGGTGCTACTATGCTTAATTAAGTTCAAATGTTGAGGGATTCATCAATATTGTGTTCGATCAAAATATAAGATTTTATTATTTTTGAGCAATAGTGAGTTAGATATCTTTGTTATTTCGCTTCCTTGAAAGGCATTAAGTTTTGCTTTTATTTATATGTATTTACATAAATACATTTTTTTTGATTTCCCTTTTGTTTCTATTCTATCATTTACAACTATTTTGATTTAGGTGATAAAAAATATGATTTATTTTTAGTTTTGTTTTGTGCCTAAAATGACTTATTTAGATTTTAATAAATGATAATGGCTGGTTTGATCTTGTTATAATCTTCATTTTCTAAGGATTATATTGAGTTTTATCATTTTTGTATATATATATATATATTATTTATTTATTTATTTATTTTTTATGATTTGCGGCGATGATGAGTTGAAGAAGGAAACATGATTTTTTTTCTATTATTGTCCTATTTCATTTATTCCTTTTTGTAAGAGTTATTATTTTCGTCTTTTATTTGAGTAATTAGACTTTTTTTTATTTTTCTTAGTTTTTAAACAATTCTAAATATATTTATTTTCGACCAAATTGGTTGTCAGTTACTAGTCCCAATGAAAAAGGACGAGTAAATTTTTTTATATAATGTTAAAGACTTTTTTTTGCCTAGGGCCTTTAATAGGCTTGAGCCAACCCTGGAATAAACACGAATATATTTGATAATTTAATTAATGTTAAAAAAATCATTACTCTTAATACATTGAATCAAAACGGCTAATGGATCGAATAACCTCAGATTAATATGAAACTAGCTGCTATGTATTTTTTAAATTTCCCTGATTATATTCATGCCCTCAAATATCAATTTAATTCAATATATTAAGAGCAACGATTTAGATTTTTGAATAATCACTACTCTCTGAATATTTATTCGTGTTCAAAAAAATTATTGCTCTTAATATATTTTGTCAAATTGACTTTTGAGAGTATGAATATATCCAAGAGAATTAGATTAACACTAAAAGTTAGTTTTATGTTAATTCAAGGTCGTTTGGTCTTTCAGTCGATTTTTAGCAATGATTTTTTGAGCACTAATTAGATTTTTCGAATACATTTTTGTTTAAAAAATCATTGCTCTCGATATACTTAGTAAAATTGATATTGAGGGCATGGATATAATTGAAAGAATTAGATGAATACATATGAACTAATTTCGTGTCAACCTAAGGTAGTTTAGTCTATCGGCCGATTTTGCCTAATTCACTGTTTTAAATATATTAAGTTAAATTAAGGTTTGAGACCATTGATATAATCATGACAACTAGTCTAACACATAAGAATTAGTTTCATATCGATCGGAGGATGTTTGGTCATCAGTTTTACCCAAAAGATAATCCAAAAGGTAAAACTAGTTGATGGATAAATGTGTTAGGACCGGTAGAGCTAGAGGGAGGGGGGAGGGGGTGAATAGCTCTCTTCAAGTTGGTTCCTTTTCTTCGCAGCGGAAACTAGAAGCTAAATGGCTCAAATATAATGCTAACGCCTTGCTTTACTTGGTCTTCACCTCCTTGAGGTGACTAATCCAAGGGTTTACATCAGCGATCACAGATTTCACTATGAAACCTCCTTTTCGGAACAACACCGAAGGTGGAGAAACCCTTTTACAGCAACCTTGAAAGCTCTTAAAAAGGGAACATCAACAAGGAGAAGAAGAAAAAAATATTACAATTTTTGAGCTTGAATCCCCTTCTCTTGGTTGCTTGAAGATGGTGTTAAAAGCTTGAGCAGAGAACTTGAGCACAGAGATGATGAAAATGCGGAATGTAACAGTGACAACTCTTTTCGCTTCACCACCTACTTTTAAATGACTTCTCTGCTTCCTTTTTGACGTCACTAATCGATTAGTGAAAGCCCCAATTGATTACATATAGCCGGATTATTTCATTTTGAACTTTAATCTATTGGGATCATGTAGTGATCGATTGGTTGCTTTAATCGATCATGGGATCGATCCGGAACCATTCTGTTCAAGTAAGAAATGCATCCCAACCAATTACACCATCGATTAGGGGGTGCCCTAATCGATTGGCCAATCGATTAGGGAGCTTTCTGTGTCGCACAAAATGACTCGTAATCGATTAGTCAATCGATTATGGAGCATTCTGTTTTCACACAGGATATCTTCCAATTGATCGACCAATCGATTGATGGATTATGAACCGATTGACTGATAGATTATGGAGCATTCTGTTGTCGCACAAAATGGTTCGTAATTGATCGGTCAATCGATTGATGAGTTCTCAATCGATTGACTGATCGATTAAAGAGTGTTTTGTTTGAGAGCATAATTTCTCCTAATATATTCACCAATCGATTGATCTCTTTCCAATCGATTGCTTAATCGATTGATATGCTTAGATTTAGGATTCTCAATCCTAAATATCCCTGCGTGTTTTCAATCGATCAAATTACCTCGTGCCAGTGAAACCTCTTGTTTCCTGGACTTCATACCTAGAGTTTCCTCATCTCCGGGTCTTCATACCAAGAATCCGGTCTCCGACCATTCCTTGAACTTCTTGCCTCGAGCTTCCTCGTCTCGAGGTCTTCATGCCAAGAATCCGGTCCCCGACTATTTTTTGGACTTCTTGCCTAGAGCTTCCTTATCTCCGGGTCTTCATACAAAGAATCTGGTCCGTGACTATTCCTTAGACTTCTTGCATTACTGCACATTAAAACTCAATGTTAAATCTAATATATTAGTTTAAACTTAAACAACTGTCAATTATTGAAACTTCTTATCTAGGGTATGATTGCACCTACAAAATGATCTCGAATTGGCATGAAACTAATTTATATATGTTTTTCTGCATCTTCTGATTATATTCTTGTATTCAAAAGTTAATTTGACATAATATATTAAGAGTAATGATTTTTTTAATATGAATTAAAATTTTCGAATATATTCGTGTTAAAAAAATCATTGTTCTTAATATATTAGGTCAAATTGATTTTTGAAGATATAATTATAATAAGGAAAAAAACACTCTCTTCATATTAATCAGAGATTGTTTGATCTATTAATCATTTCGGCTATGATAAGAAAAAACAGTCAACTGATTTTTATTATTAATCAACTGATTTGTTTGAAATTTCGGAGAGAGTGATTCGATTAATAAAATTAATTTTTTTTGTAAATCCATTGATTAAGGATAAAATGGATGTGGATACATCATAATTTTAAAATTATTTTATGAGATTTGATAATTTCGGAAACACGTAAGTTGCCGAATTCACTTTGAAACCACAAAACGGCGCCGATCTTCAGGATGTTAAAGTCCTGGGCGTGTGGCATGGGGCGACGCCGAGTCGCTTACCCCATCGTCGCCCTGTGAGTCCTCTTCTGTCGCCGCCGGAGTCCACATGGCTCCGCTGGTTCGCAGCTAAGTGGGCTGCCTCCACCTGCACGCTCTGCGTTTGCAGCACCTGATGCTCGTGTGGTTCTTCGTCTCCAATAGGGATGAAAATAAATCATGCCAGATCAGATTTTTATCTTAACATGTTAGACCTGTATAATAATAAAATGACCTAAGTTTGATCTGTGGCCTGTTATAGGCTTTGTTCTTGGCCTAGCTTAGGCCTGTTCAATAGCTTAGCATAGCCTGTGGCCTGTTTATAAAGCCTATAAATTAGAACACTTTATACTGTCCAACATTAAACAGATCGAAAATCAACCTTAACAGGTATTGTATCATACAAGCCTTAAAACAAGTCTTGTATCATACATGTCTCAAAACAGGTCAGACTTATAAATATATAGATATGTATCTAATCTTAATAGGCTCAGACCAGTCTGTCAGACTTGGTAGTCTTTATATTGAACCTGAATTTAATCTGATAAGAAAAATAGATTATGAAACAGACTTAAATATTATTCTATTTCTAAATAGGTCAGACTAGGTTAAATTAAACACAGGTCAGACCACAAGCCTCTGATAAACCGTCTAACCTATTTCCATCCCTAATCTGCACCCTGCTAGCTCTCGCAAGCCGATTGGCGAGCAACGCACAGAGCTAGCCGCCGCCTCTGCCGGTGGTACCAGGGGGCCTCGTCAAGTCTCGTCCTTCTCCGATGTCGAGCACGACGTCTGGCGGCGGACTAGGCCCTCCCATCGGTAGGGTGACGGCACACCGACGAAGCCTTCTGCATTGGTCTTCCTTTCTCCTTGCCGTGTTTCCTAAGCTTCGCATTCTATTCTTTCTTGCAGAGCAGTATTCCACATTCTGTAGAATTCTATTGCCTCTGTTTTTCAGTTTACATTTTGTAGAATTCTATTTTCCTCTGTTTTTTAGTTTAGAAATTAGGTATCCAACTTATCCACTAATTCTAAGGACGGTTCATTCGATTCTTTAAAATTTTTCATGGTAAATTATAATAGACCGTCTATCTAGCATTTTCAATCAATCATAAATTAAAAAAAAATATCTATTAATTTATTGAAATTATAATTTAATACTTAAATACTTTAAAAAATAAAGAAAACGCGCCTCTGTTCTGCTTGTGAAAATTAAATTGGAATAGTCATTACGTTTCAATTTTAGAAAAAAAAAATGAATTGACTTTGTCAAAGTTCAACTAAAACAATTGAAAACGTGAATATTAACTACAAAAGTCAAAAGAGAATGCTTGTTGATCGGAAATAAGAGAATGCTTGTTGTCGCATCCGTGACTGAGAGACGGAGGCTCTCGGAAATAATTCGCCTGAGTGTATTATTCACTTTGAGCACAAAAGTGACACAAAAGCTACTTTAAAACGATGCATTTTTAGTCAAAAATATTCTAAATTTATGTAATTTTAATTAAAGTGATTTTAAGAGGGTACAAATTTAATCAAAACTAATCCTACTTAGGGATGATTTTTAAATTTTCTATGGTCTTACAAATTTGAGATACATAATAGACGACATGTAAGAAACACAAAAATTAGTTAGACAAAATAAGACGAGGATGTGTTCGATGAAGTGGGAAGAAAATAAAAAAAATAAAATCCGCTGAGTAAAATAAAATTTATCATTAAATAAGTTATGAATATTTATTTTTAAGGGGGGGTCAAATAATATATATATTAAGAAAATAAAAAAATTATACTAAAAAAATTACTTTATAAAAATAATATTATTAAAAATTAAGGGGTTGTGGCCTCCCAGGTTCCATATAAATCCCCTGAGTAAATTGTGGTACACAAATTAAATAAGCTAAATAAATCTTAAATTAAATCAAATGGATTAAGAAAACTGAGGTATGTGTGTTCTTGTGTAAATAGAAGGTACTATAGAGGTGGAACACTATCGACATCTTACTTTATTCTCTGTGATTCAACTTGTATGAAGAATCCGTAATAACAATTTTTTTTAATTAGGACCAACTAAATTGTGAAAAGATTTTAAAAATTTGCACATTAATGTATACAAGATATTAGAAATGTATTCAGATGATATTTTATCATACATGAATTGCTTTTAATTATTGGTTATTAGGTATTCTTGGATTTATGTTTTATATATTTTTTTATTATAAAAAATAATAACTTTGTAAATATCTAGGTCTTCGAATGACTCTGATAAATTATACAATTTCTATAAGCAATGGGAATTCAACCTTCATTTCATTTCCGATGTCAAATTTCTCATGTCTTTATGTTGCTCCTGCTTCATCATCTCAATTCAATCTATTTACTTCTAAAATGATAAATAAAAAACAATAAAACTAACCAGTTATTAAATTAAAATTAAGAAATTATAAAATATAATTTTAATCAAGAAACCATAAATTAAATAGAAAAGGTGAGCTTTATTTTTGTTAGAAAGGCAAAGATCTAAAAGGGAAGATACACTATTTTTAATCTTATAAATATTTTTATTCTATTATTATTATTATTATAGTGGTGGTAAAAAGATGATTCGCTCATCCCTATGTCTTGTTAACCCGTCCTAAAACCAATATAAAAGAGGTAAATCACGTGATTACTAACCTGAATACTGTGATTAGTGCGTCGAAAAGACGGACACACTGACTTATTCGATTTTAACTCAGATCTTATAATGGCAACCCCACCTCATTATATCTTATTATTATAGCAGATATAACAAGATGTTAAAATTATTAAAAATACTTTTGATAAAAATATTTTAATACGACAATAACAATTAACCACAATCAAATTTTATCCTTTGACTGTTATAGAATAATTAGAGTCAAAAACTATTATAACAAGAGAATTTTTAGTCAAAAACTAAATAAAATTGAGCAATTAGACTAAAATTATTTTATTTTAATATAATTTTGACAAATTACGTTATATTGTATTAAATTTGACCCTTACCAATATTCGTTTAATAATTTCTTAAAATAAAGATAAAAAAATGTTAGAAAAAAAAATCAGCATCATACTTCAGTTTATGATACTACTACTGTTTATGATACAGTTAGCCGGTCATTATCGACAAGAATAATTATTATGTCAACGGTCAGCAACAACTTGTCGGCGCTGAGATCGCCCAAAGAATTCCAAATCCAAATTCAAAGTCAAACTCCAATCCTCCTCTGTGTTTGCAGTTTATCTAATCGACGAGTCTTTCGATTCCGCAAGGATTCGATCGAGCTCCATCCAAATCCATTGTGATCGTCGTGAGCAGCTTCAAAGTCAACGGAACAGCTTTTCCGTTTTGAAAGTCAAACTCAAACCTACATAATTGAACAAGGGGAGGAACGGCGGAAGAACATGATGAGAGAGAGAATCGCTATGTGGTTGACCAGGAGGAAGCTCTGGATCCCTGCCCTGTTCTTGCTCCTTTCCTCTCTGCAACGAGCAGCGCCGGAATCCGCCACGCCCCGCTACGACGACTGCGCTCCCCGGCTGTGCGGCGGCCAGGAGGTCAGCTACCCGTTCTGGATCATCGATCACCATCCGAGTTATTGCGGCACTCCGGCGTTCGGACTCACTTGCCTCGACGACACCGGCGCCCTCTTCCTCACCGTCCTCAACATCAAATTCTACGTGCTCCGGATCTTCTACTCCAACAGCTCCGTCCACTTCACTCTCGCCGACGCCAATTACCCCTGCGCCTTCCTCCTCGGCGCAAACACCTCCCAGTTCTTCCCCTTCAACGTCAGCGTCTCCAACAAGCGGATGTTCTTCCTCTTCAACTGCTCCGGGCCGGAAAGCGCCATCCCGAGGAGCTACCAGAACGTGTCCTGCCCCCGGGTCAAGACGCGGGTCCTGTTCGGCGGCGAGTATGACCCCGTCAGCAGGCGCTCGCCGGACCCGAACTGCACAGTCGGCGTGGTGTCGGTGATGGGCGACTCGAACATCAGCGCCGGCAGCAACTACAGCGCCCTGCTGCAGGCCGGCTGGATGGCGAATTATACCGCGCGGAATTGCAGCAGGTGCGCCGCCAGCGGCGGTCGGTGCGGCTACGACGCCAACAACACCACGCGGCAGGGCAGTATCTGCATCTGCCCCAATGGAGTCCAACTCAGCAGTTGCAGCAGTGAGAATAAATCTGCAGGGAAGAAGAATTCGCATAGGATATTGTTAGCAGCGGGTAAGGGAAGATCTTGCTCCATTAACCGTAATCCCATCTCATGTCTGGTTTTTATTGACGATCGATAGATTCTCTTCTGATACAGTTACTGCTGGATCCGCCGGAATCCTCGCCCTCACGTGCGCTGCCGTCTTCCTCGTCTGGAGATTCATGAAATCCCAAAGAAACTCAACGCTCACTAGAAATATTTCTTCTTCATTGAAGGATTCTGAAATCCAAGATCACTTCCAGACCCATGTCTTCTCCTACGATGAGCTCGTGGAGGCCACCGATTGCTTCGATTCCTCGAGAGAACTCGGAGATGGAGGCTTTGGCATCGTGTATAAAGGTGGGTATCTACTTTCTAATCTGAGTGCTGCTTGATTAAGCATGTACGCCGGCCGTCGGCTGAATCTTGTTCTTTCCTTAATTGTGCTATTTAGGGAAACTCCGAGACGGTCGGACGGTCGCCGTCAAGAGATTGTACGGTAAGAACTATAAGAAGGTGGAGCAGTTCATGAACGAGGTCAAGATCCTCTCCCTTCTCCGCCACCAGTTCCTCGTCAGCCTATACGGTTCCACCTCGCACCGCAGCCGTGAACTCGTCCTCGTTTATGAGTTCGTGCCGAACGGCACGGTCGCCGACCACCTCCACGGCCGTCGCGCCGCCGAGCGGATTCTCACTTGGCCGATGCGCCTGCGGATCGCCATCGAGACGGCCGACGCGCTTGCGTACCTCCACGCCGTCGACCCTCCGATCATACACCGCGACGTCAAGACCACCAACATCCTGCTCGACGACGGCTTCCGTGTCAAAGTGGCGGATTTCGGGCTCTCGCGCCTCTTCCCGGTCGACGCGACGCACGTCTCCACCGCCCCGCAGGGCACGCCGGGGTATGTCGACCCCGAGTACTACCAGTGCTTCCAGCTCACCGGCAAGAGCGACGTCTACAGCTTCGGGGTGGTGCTGGTGGAGCTCATTTCGTCGAAGCCGGCGATCGACCTCCGGAGAGAAAAGAGCGAGGTCCACTTGGCGAACATGGCGATCGCTAAGATCCAGAACCACGAGCTGGTCGATTTGGTCGATCCAGAGCTCTGGCGGACGTCGGACGAGGCGGCGAGGATAAGGATCGCCATGGTGGCGGAGTTGGCGTTCAGGTGCTTGCAGTCGGACGGCGGCAGGAGGCCGGCCGTCAGGGAAGTGCTCGAGGGACTGGTGGCGATCGAAAACGCGGCGGGCGATTCTGGCGACAAGGCAGAGGACACTGCTAATTGGCTGGGAGAAGATGCCAGTTTGAGGCAGAACGTCGCGATGTGCTCGCCGGACATGGTCGCCGGAGAGTGGGCGAGTCGGTCCACAGCGTCTAGCGTTAGCCAGTGAACGATTGGAACGGTCGCAAGAATCAACCTGAATTTGATTGAAAACCGTGGAAGAACCGATCAAGCGGTTGAAACTTGCTCGAATTCGATCTCTCTTTTTTGTATTTATAATAATAATTAATTAATAAATAATCAATCTTAATTTTTTTTAATAATCTGATCCAGTCGGGAAGGTAATCTGGTTTGACAGGTAGTCCGATCAGATAGGGAAGTCCGAGTACACGTGGTATTGGTCCAGCCAGATAAATGCGCTCGGGGCTACAACGTTATGATCCGGTCGGGGCTTCCGGTTGGATGTACTCGGTCAGATGAGCCCGATCGGTACTATCCGGTTGGGAGTGCTCAGACGGACGACCGAAAAGTCACTCATCAGGGACTCCCTTTAACTTGAAGTACTGACCCTTGGTCATGTCTTCGGGTTCCAGCCGGACATTCCCGGTTGGTCATGCCCGGCCGGACAACTTGGTAGCCCCATATTTGAAATTACTCGCCCCGTCCTAAGAAACGATCCACGACTTAGTAACCGGCTGTCCGGTCGGGCGCACTCGGCTGGCCGGCCGGATTGTTAAGCCCCTAGAGTGGCTGAACCCACTCACAGACGACTTATCCATTCAAAAGCAATAGGGGCAGAGCGAGTCGAGTCCCTCTGGAGGACGCCTTCTAGCCGGTCGGCCATTGCCGGATAGATTTGTAGAGTTGCACGGTAAGACAAGCTAAGTTGATTTCACGATCAGACATTTAAATTCGATTAGACTCCACCATATACCAAAAGATACTCAAAATCCTTTCATTATAAAGAAGAGGCATTTGCCATAATTATTTCTTCCCAGGCAGTGGCGAATCCAGACAGAAATTTAAAAGGGTGCTCAAAAAAAATTTTAAAAAATATTTTTTCTATCAAATAAATATATCAAAAGACTAAAATACTATTGTATAAAAATTTATGCATACCAATAAAGTAATTATTCCTAGACATCAAATTATGAATTATGATACAGTTTCAAGATGATTATTGTAATATATTATAGAGAAGGAAAGAATACTTATTAATTATATTGAAATAATAAAGAACGTTAAAATATAATTATTAGCATTAGCATTAAAATAATTGATTATTTTTTATTAATTATTTTTCAAATGATAATTTTATAAAAAAAATTTAACAAATTTAAAACATTATATATATATATATATATATAATTGATCAGGTGCGGACCGCGGTGATCATCGGTGGACACCATCGGTGACCATCAGCAGCCTTCGGCCGCCGCCCTCGAACAAAACTATAACCTAGGGGGTGAGCGATGAATCTTAGGGGTAACGATGAACCCGTCGGGTAGCAATGAACCCGTCGGCATTAGGTAACGGCTGATCGGTCAGGTTGACCGATCATGCAGCTGTCTGATCGGTCAGGGAGGTCTCTGACCGATCAGAAAAATCAATTCTATATATATATATATATATATATATATATCATGAATGTATTCAGAGCGAGGGGGTGCTTCCCCCTTGGCTCCGCCGATGTTCCCAGGGCATCAGACATTAATGATGATAGAAAAATGACAACATGGATAGACCTTTTGGCGGCCATGTCAGACTCTCGGGAAAACTAAGGCTGCCATGAAATTAAGTGTCAGAAATGTTAGAAGAGTGACTTTTATGAGATAAAACAGCCCAGATAAGACAGGGGGCATTCCCCTTCTCCTATATAAGGCTCGCCTAGTGCATCAAAGAGGGGATTGATTTTTCATTATCTCAGGGGGCGTTTGGTATATATTCGGTAATGAAAATGATAATATGTTTTGATTGAGGGGTTTATGGGTTTAGTGATAATCTAGTGGGGGTTGGGTTATCAAATCAAGGGTATCATATCCATATTTTGATTCCGATTCCCGTATACCAAGCATCATAAATGGGAATGAAATAGATTTCATTCTCATTCCCGCCTTCTAAACCCGCTTACCAAGTGTTCCCTCATTCTCATAGCCTCCTTGTGACTCCATCCCTGATCTTGTTCTGCCTCAAGGTTCTGTTCTCCCTGCTAACCTTTGGCCCAAACCTAAGTACCTTTGCAACTCGTCCATTCTGGAGTGGCATCTGAGCGAGATCCTTCTCCGTTTATCGACAGGATGATAATCTAATATTTTAATCTTCAGTCTAACTTGTCAGATACATGGTTCGGCTCATAGATCGGTGATAAATCTAGAAACGTAAATAACTTATCATCCAATCTTTTAATATCTATCGTGTGAGTATATTATTATTGCACCATTGGGAAAAAAAATCAATCTTACTTTTGATTCGTTGAAATTAAAGCACCATTTGTGCAATTGAGAAACGGACTTTCGTAATGTTTATTACATTTGATTTTTTTTATTTAGTTAACATTAGATATCTGGAGTAAATCTAAAAATGTTAGTAACATTAAACGAAAATATTTTACAATATATTATAATTGAAAATCGAACACATCATATTACAATTGAAATTCGACCAGAATAACATAGGAGTCTCCTTCCTTCCAATCCACCATATTTGACATTTGATCATAATATTTTTTTTAAAAAAAATTAAAATTAAACGATTTAGAAACCAAACATGAGTAAATTAGTTGTATTTTGGCTAAATTAATTGTCCAAGCACATGGATTTTTCGCAACTTCGATCATTTCTTATGATCAAATTCATTATAAAATTATTATAATAACGATCAATTAGTTGTTATAATATTGTATCCGTCATTAATTGATTGTTAATTATTATAGCAGTCAATTAGTAGTTGTTATAAAAAAAATTGTAATTTCATTATTTTGATAAACTTGAAATAATTTTAATTGATAAAAAATTTATTTAAAAGTACTTTAAAATGTTTTTTTTGTCCAGTTGAGTAAATTTTTATATGTTATAATAATTATTCCATATTATACGTTATAATAGCTATCTATATCATAACTACTACGTATTATAGTAAACATGTCTTTGTTGTTAATGTATCTTGATCTGAAATATATAGTAGTTGTTGTAAATATAGCACTAAAATCAGTAATATATTTGCACCAATAAAATCAGGCAGCATGCAATAGACAGTAAATGAATAAGCAGGGTTAGGAAATCGTTATCCTCCGGTTGAAGCGTCGGCGCGCCGACTGTCTTTAGAGAATTTATTGCCGCCCAAGGTGCAGAGGCTCGCTGGCAAAATCCCCTCAAGATCCGACAACCACTCACGTCGTTCGTAGGTGCACTCCAAGACGAACACCGTATTCGGAAGCAACCTCAGATCGCACAATTGAAGCCTCAAGACCCAAAACCGAAAACGGCGAAAGAGAGAAGAATCGAGAATCGCTTAGAGAGAATGGAAATTCTCGCTCAGAGAGAAAGGAGCAGAAGAGAAGAAGCAGTGAGTGAATTGCTTCTTCCCCTTCTCCTTTTATAGATCTGAAGAGTTGCGACACAAGGAGTCGCACGCGCTCGCGTGAAGAATCGCGTCCAGCGCCTCTGCGATTTCTCAAAAAAAAAATAAAAGAATAAATAAAAGGAAGGAAAAAAAATAAAACCAAGCCAAATTGGTTTATTTAGGAATCAAACCGAATCGAAATGTGCAAAACCAAACCGGGCCGCCCGCAAGCGCGAGGCTCACGGGCTGGGGATTTGCACCCCCCTGCGCGCGATAATCGCGTGCGTCGCGCCCGGTTTATGGATTTCCGGCCCAGACCCCCTGAAACCACCTGGTTTGGGCTCAACCCGCGCATGCGTGTAGGCCCCCCTAAGTCATCTAAGCATGGAAGGAATGCCTTGATATATAAGGCATTCCAACTCCAATAGCTTAGCAATGTGGGACTAAACACATACACCATATAATTTGAAATTCTAAAGAAAATTCAACAATCCCCCACAAATTTCAAATTATAATTAAGTAATAAAACATGTCTTGAGGCTTTGTCGTAATGAGCTTTTAGTGAAAATACCTTCCGGTTTGAATTTTCACCTAAGTGAACCAATCTTATTCACACAGGTTTGAAGTGAACTAAGTCTTGAACTTAAACCTTTAATATGTGAAAATCAATTGGCAACAACTCATCACAGGCGACGGTTGAATCCTTCTGGGTTGGTGCATTACGGCCATGCCACCGAATCTTGTTTCATAAGTGTTAAGGAGAGTTGCCCAGACCCCCCACACTGCGGCCTCACAGTTACACTTACATAGGTGAGTTCTCCAAGGATGTACTACAAGCATCCTGTCATAAAGACCTTGAACTCATTAAGAGCCCCTAGGCTCATCCTTACTAGCAGTCAAGCATCTATCCAGGGAAGAGACTATGAGATTACATCTCAATCAGTTTGATGCTTACGGTTCACCCTTATAGCTTGTTTATACCACATTGAACCTACTTCTTGGGATCTCCAATCAGATAGGTTGGGTTGCCGCTATAGATGAAACCAAGATAGGCCTCAGTCCCATTCCCTTACTGGATCTCTTGATTTTCTCAGAATCAAGACCTTTTGTGAGTGGATCAGCAATATTGTCTTTTGAACTTACAAAGTCCAAAGACACCACTCCAAGAGACACTAGCTCACGAACAGACTTCAATCTGATTCGTACATGTCTCTTCTATTTCTGGTTATACTTGGAGCTTCTAATCTGAGCTATTGTTGTTTGATTATCACAGTGTACTGAAATAGAAGGTATTGGCTTAATCATCAAGGGAATTTCAAACAGAAGACCCTTAAGCCAATCTGCTTCAGTTACTGTGGTATCCAAAGCACACAATTCTGCCTCAGATGTAGAACGGGATATAATCGTCTGTTTAACAGACCTCCAAGCAACTGCACCGCCTCCAAGTGTAAAGACATAACCAGTAACGCCTTTACACTCAGCAGTGTCAGCTATCCAACTGGCATCACTATATCCCTCCAGGACTGCAGGGAATCTCCCATACTGCAAGCCCAAGGATATAGTTCCTTTTAGATATCTGAGTACTCTGTCTAATGCATCCCAATGCGTTCTGTTCGGACAACTGGTAAACCTGCTCAATTTCGTTATAGCAAAAGAAATATCAGGTCTAGAACAATTTGCCAAATACATTAGACTACCTATTATTTGGGAATATCTTAGTTGAGAAACAGCCACGCCACTCTTATTCTTGTGGAGAGTCTTTGAAGGATCATAGGGTGTGACTACAGATTTTATGTGGCTATAGCCATATTTCTCCAACACTTTGTCAACATAGTGTGCCTGAGAAATTGCTATTCCATCAGTTGAGCGAGTCAACTTCAGCCCTAAAATCAAATCAGCACAACCCATATCCTTCATATCAAACTTACCACTTAAGAGAGCCTTGGTCTCGTTAATAATTGAAAGGTCAGATGCAAACAATAAAATATCATCTACATATAAGCATAAAATAATACATCTATCGCCTTTCAGTTTAGTATATACACATTTGTCAGAGTCATTAATTTCAAAGCCAAACGATAGCATAGCACTATCAAATTTTTCATGCCATTGCTTTGGGGCTTGCTTCAAACCATATAGAGATTTAACTAACTTACAGACTTTATTCTCACTTTCAGAAGCTACATATCCCTCTGGCTGATCCATATATATCTCTTCTTCAAGATCACCATTAAGGAATGCCGTTTTGACATCCATTTGATGGACCTCAAGATGATATATGGATGCCAATGCTATTAACACTCGGATTGTAGTAATTCTGGTAACAGGAGAATAAGTGTCAAAATAGTCAATCCCTTCTTTTTGTTTGAATCCCTTAGCAACTAGGCGTGCTTTGAATTTATCTACTGACCCATCAGGTTTTAGTTTTCTCTTAAACACCCATTTACATCCTATGGTGGTACAACCAGGAGGTAAATCTACTAACTCCCAAGTGGCATTAGAGATAATAGAGTCCATTTCACTTTTAGTGGCCTCTTTCCAGTGCTTAGCTTCAGGAGAAGCCATAGCATCTCTATATGTCACAGGGTCACCTTCTATATTATAGGTGATAAAGTCTTGGCCTAAATCCGTAGAGACACGTTGTCTCTTGCTCCTTCTCAGTTCTGTACACTCACTAGATTCATCTATTCTAGAGTGACTTGAGGAAGGTGCACTCACTACGGATAATCGGACATCTACGGAAGCAGGCTCATCTCTAGTAGGAATACTAGAAATGGACTGAGGTGTTCTCATCTTCATAGGAAATATATCCTCAAAAAATGTAGCATCGCGAAGCTCTACAATAGTATTTGCATCTATTCCAGGAATTTCTGATTTAATAATCAGAAATCTATATGCAATACTATTTTGAGCATAACCTAAGAAGATACCATCTATGGTCTTTGGACCAAGTTTCTTCCTTCTGTGTTCAGGTACTAGTACCTTTGCAAGGCACCCCCACACTTTAAGGTATTTCAAACTTGTTTTCCGACCTTTCCAAAGCTCATATGGGCTTTTATCCCTTGACTTCATTGGGACCCTATTTAACACATGACATGCAGTGTATAGAGCCTCCCCCCACATGAAGTTGGGTAACCCAGAACTTCCTAACATGGAATTGATCATATCTTCAAGGGTTCGATTTTTTCGTTCTGCTACACCATTTGATTGAGGACTATATGGAGCAGTCACCTCGTGAATTATACCTGAATTTTGACAAAATTTCTGAAACAGGTTCGAGGTAAACTCTCCGCCCCTATCAGACCTTAACCTCTTAATGGTTTTATTCGTTTGGTTTTCGGCTTCAGATTTAAAAAACCATAAATTTATCTAAAGCTTCATCCTTGGTTTTTAGCAAATAAACATAACAATAACGAGAGTGATCATCAATGAAGGTAATGAAATACCTTTTATGGTCTCTCGTTATTACACCGTTAAACTCACAACAATCAGTATGAATTAATTCTAAAATATCAGAATTTCTATCAACTGATTTGAAGGGTTTTCGGGGCTGTTTATATTGCACACAAATTTCGCATTTTTTCTTATCATTTATGGCATGCTTAGGAATCATGTCAAGATTCATCATTCTTTTTACAGTTTGAAAATTAACATGTCCTAATCTATCATGCCATACATCATAAGATTCAATGTTATAAGAACAACCAACATCATTAGATTTATTCAAAGTTACATTTTCTACATTGAGTTTAAATAATCCTTCATTAAGGTAACCCTTTCTAATAAAGGTTCCTAAATGTAATATTACAACTTTATTACATTTAAAGTTTAATTCGTAACCAACACGAACTAGATTTGACCCGCTAATCAGATTCCGACGGACCGCTGGAACATGATGCACTTCATGCAGTGACAGGACCTTTCCAGAGGTGAACCTCAGGTCAACTTGTCCTATCCCAAGCACCCTAGCTGCAGAATGGTTCCCCATGGTCACGGAAGTGC
>JAGFNQ010003077.1:187008-210079 GCA_024364735.1 Boesenbergia rotunda | reverse complement strand
GTTTCATAGCTGTAATTTGATTTCTGTCCTGTTTTCTGTATCTGCAGTTTTATCAGCCACTTAGTTCAAGTTTTCTGAATTGTTTAGCTTAATCTAGTTTTTAATCTTCAGGTTAAGTAGATTTAGAAGCTTGTTTAGTGAACAAATAGACCAATTTACAGTTTAATTTCTGTTTTTAGCTTACGTGCCAATTCCCAGCTTGCGTACCATTTCATTTCTGCAATTCCTTTCAGTTTCTGAGTTTGTCTCAGATTACTTGTTTTCTGAATTTTTCTGAGCTGTTTAATTGTGAATTGTTGCTCTCGAATTAGTTAGATAGTTTGCTTAGATAGCATAGCATTTAAGTGTAGTTTCCTGCAGTTCTATTGATGCGTGCCAAAGTCAGATTTCATGCCATTTCCATTTCTGCATTTTTCTTGTAGTTTCTGATACAAGTTGTTTAATTCTGCATTCCAAAGTCAGATTTCATGCCATTTCCATTTCACTGATTTGCGGAGCTTGCGGGTCCGAGGTTCTCCCTTGATTGACGACCAAGGAGCTCTTGAGTTGGAGAATGGTTGAGGAGTAGCTTAGGATTTTAATTTCCATGTTTTGTAGCTTAAACTCCATTACTGCACTTGTTCTGTTTTTGTAGTTTCATATCAGCTGTTTAAGTTTGTAGTTCTGAATTGTTTAGCTTAATTAGGATTTTAATCTTCCAGTTCAGTGAGTTAGGAATCTGTGTAGTGATAGATTGCATTTAATTTTAGTTTATTTCTGTGTTTAATGGTTGCGTATCAGATTGTTAGTTTGCGTATCAGATCAGTCCCTTTCCATTGAATTCCTGAATTTAGTTCCAAGTGTGTTTCAGTTTCACTCTATGAGTTTACGTTGCAGTTTGTTTAAGTTAAATAGCATTCGATTTAGGCTTTGCGCATTAGTTATTGCGTATCAACTTCAAATCTGAAATCTGAATTCCATTTCTGAAATCCCAGCTCATTCTGAAATTCCAGCACATGTTTCTGAGTTTTTGTTTCATTGGAGTTTGAATCTGCATCTACTTGCTGCTGAATCTTGTACCCGAATTGCTTGATTCACAACCAATTGATTTACAGCAGTCGATTTCTGCATCAGCTTGTGTGTATCGATTTCATATCTGATTTGCAGGATTTCATTTCTGCAGTTAGCAAATCTGAATTCCTGCGTTTCTGCTCTAAAAACTTGCGTATCAGCCCTTTCTTTCAGCAACTGAACTTAGTCTCCAGTAGATGTGAGTCTTCTCTTACATTTATACATTGTAGCTGGGGTGGTTTACAAAGATTTAGTTGCATCCAACTTGTAGCTGAATACCTACTGCATGTCTCTGAATTTCTGAAACCAAACTGCAGTAAACTGAAATTTTTGCAGATTTGGTGGTGTCTAGTTCCTTCAACAATCTGATTTGATCAGTCATTCATTTGGAATCCGAAATTTCTTCTTATCCTTGCATTTCCTTGCATTTACAGCTTTCATTTTCTAAGCTTGATCAATAGGTTACAAGGCTGAAATGTTAGAATCAATCTTGGCACAAGAACTCAGTTTTGGCACAAGGATTGGCCCTTGCGTGCCAAGCTGTTTTGGGTGAAGTTTTGCATCAAGTTTTGACTTATCTTTTGGGTGTAGAATAGTGTTGAAATCAATTGATATCACCCCTCAGTATTTCTGAATTTTCTTTGCATTGGTTTGCTTCCAAAACTTGTAATAGAGTTGAGTTGTAACTTGTTTAAATTTTGAATGCTATTGTTTGCATTAAGATTGTTTGCTCTCCAAAAATCGCTATCACTGCCTTGTACCTTTGTTTAGCATTTGTTTTGCATGTGAAATCAAAATTGGCCCAAAATTGATTAAGTGTTTTAGTGGATTAAGTGCCAATTGGTTGAATCAATAAATGCCATCACTTGTTTTGTCATGAGTTAAGTTTCCCTTCTTCTCATTTCACTTTCATATCTGAATAGCAACCCAAAACCCAAGTTTTATTTGAAACCCAAAATTCACAAACGACACCCAAATACAAGCGCGAATCTCGCAACGTCAACTAGTCCCTGAGAAAAATACGACCTGTGACCCCTATATTACATTTTCAGATTTTGATTGTAAAAGGGTTTCCAGCATTCCAGTTATTCATTGAATTTAAATTTGATGAGCCCATACATTTCGTGACAAATTAATCTAGTATATTTGGGTTCGTCAGGTAGACCAGACTTTGGGCAGGTTGGGTTAATCCGGATACGACCTGGTGTCTAGTCTGGTTAGCATCAATTGTGATGATGACTTATAGTATGATTTATGGATGCAGGACACTGAGTGATTCGTGTTGGACTTCTTGGACGGAGGTTCTCATTTGATACGGACTTCTACTTTGAGGCGGGTACCCTTTGACTTATCTTTTAGATATTGTCATATTGCTATGCATTGTCTGTTATAGATAGCAGTAAGTTTATACGCTATCCTGAGTTATTATACCTGTTCTGGATACTTGTTAGTTATCCCTGAGTTATATTGCCTGACCTGGATACTTGTTAGTTATTCCTGAGTCATTATGTCTATACTGGGTACTTGTTAGTTATCTTTGAGTTATCATGTCTATACTGGATACTTGTTAGCTATCCCTGACTTATTATGCATGATCTAGATATTTGTTAGTTATCCCTGAGTTATTATGTCTAAACTGGATACTTGTTAGTTATCCCTGAGTTATATTGCCTGACCTGGATACTTGTTAGTTATTCCTGAGTCATTATGTCTGTTCTGGATACTTGTTAGTTATCCCTGAGTTATTATGTCTGAACCGGATACTTGTTAGTTATCCCTGAGTTATATTGCCTGACCTGGATACTTGTTAGTTATTCCTGAGTCATTATGTCTATACTGGATACTTGTTAGTTATCTTTGAGTTATCATGTCTATACTGGATACTTGTTAGCTATCCCTGACTTATTATGCATGATCTAGATACTTGTTAGTTATCTTTAAGTTATCATGTCTATACTGGATACTTGTTAGCTATCCCTGACTTATTATGCATGATCTAGATACTTGTTAATTATCCCTGAGTTATTATGTCTAAACTGGATACTTGTTAGTTATCCCTGAGTTATATTGCCTGACCTGGATACTTGTTAGTTATTCCTGAGTCATTATGTCTGTTCTGGATACTTGTTAGTTATCCCTGAGTTATTATGTCTGAACCGGATACTTGTTAGTTATCCCTGAGTTATATTGCCTGACCTGGATACTTGTTAGTTATTCCTGAGTCATTATGTCTATACTGGATACTTGTTAGTTATCTTTGAGTTATCATGTCTATACTGGATACTTGTTAGCTATCCCTGACTTATTATGCATGATCTAGATACTTGTTAGTTATCCCTGAGTCATTATGTCTGTTCTGGATACTTGTTAGTTATCCCTGAGTTATTATGTCTGAACCGGATACTTGTTAGTTATCCCTGAGTTATTATGCTGTTAGTTCCATACAGTATCAGGTAGTGTCATATCTAGATGTATGCTTAGAGATCGTGATGTATCTCCTGCCTTTGACCTTGAGGGATCTGTAGTTTTCGGCCAGTATACCTTGTAGGTTAACTGTATTTCCTATTATACGATTTCAGACCGAGACCTAGTATACTGAGGACTTGGGAGGGCGGTATGTGTATCTATCATACACCATCCTTGCATTGTTGCATGCCGGCGATCAGCGACTCCCTTGTGGTTGAGCCTAATCGTTTTCCGGCACATGATAGGCACACACGGCCACTCATGGGTTAGTGGATACCGTAGCGTGTGTGCATTTGCTCTGTATTGCTCCGCTCAACCGCTCATGGGTAGTGGTTTTGGAGCGTGGTAGCAAGCAGGGATCCCTTCTCTTCCCATAGACCAGAGAAGATGAGAGAGATATCTCCCCCATATATATATGGGGCGGAGTGTTCACTCCACCAGCATCCTGTCCACTCGGTCACTCAGGAGCAGTGATAGCAGGGTGCGTACAGTGTCACAGCTCTACCCACTCGGCCGACACAGTATCGCCTGTCTCGGTGACTTGACTGGTGTTAGGGGGTGACCATGATATTGCATCATATGCATACGATGCATTGTGCACTTGATTGTGTTTGCTGCATTTATTTGCTGCACTTGATTGACATGCATATACTGGATACCTGTATACCTTGGTTTATATGTTATACTTGTTCCACAGGGATTTATTCCACCCTCTGCAGGATAGATGGATTCCGGTATGTATCTTTATTCAGTATGTTCAGTATACCCTTTCTTCCTATTGTTCATATGAGGTTGTATCAGCGTAGACTTCTATTGTTATTATAACATACTATGCATATCTACTGGGTATTCGCTGAGTTTATGGACTCACACCGTTGCCATATGTTTCTATTTCAGGTTGAGATACTTGGAGTCGCCAGAAGAGCCCAGCAGCCAGTCCCTACCCATTGTGACGACATGGTTATGTGTTTGTACTGGGCAGTGTATTTGTTTCATATGTCCTTAGCGATTTGTATATGTATTACGAGTGTGTCGTGTGCCCCTAAGGGGTTGTTGTATTGGTTGTTCTATCCTAAGTCGGACCGGTCCGCAGTCAGGTATGTTTTACTTAGTTGTCTGGTGTTTTTATGTTGTGTTTGTCTATTTTGGAGGCCTGAGGCCAAATATATACTGCGTGGGTTGTATGATTATTTGTATGTATGTGTAAATTGTCCGCCGGACAGGGGAGGTGCTGTCCGATTTTCTATTGGATCAGCGGCTCCTGGGTTTCGGGGCGTGACAGGGACGGCACGCCCGGCTGGATATCAAGCCTGTGTAAAGGACTGCCGGGCGGATGCACTCGGATGAACGAGGCGTGTAAGCTTTAATGCGGTCGGCCGGGTATACCCGGCTAGACGAGGCGTGTAAGCCTTAATGTGGCCGGGCGGAAATATCCGGATAAACGAGGCGTGTAAGCCTTAATGCGGTCGGCCGGGTTTGACCGACCGGATGAACCGCTATACTTATTCTAACCGGCTGCCTTGAGTCTGACCGACCGGCGGAGACCCTGGCCCGGCCAGGATGTTTGTCGAGTTGGCTACCCGTACAATGACATGGACCCTGAAACTGGCCAGGTCGTTTGCCACACTGGCTGCCCGTACGGTGCCAAAGATAGGGCGGGATCAATAAGTAATGTAATTCTCGAACACTTTGATATAGATTGTCTATGCTTCCGCGGCCAGAGACACCATTTGATAGATTCACCACTGACCCCAAAGTAAGTGTAAGAAAACTAAATAGATAATCTACAAAATCCGCTCCGATTTCAACAGAAACAATATCGTCATTAGCTTTGCTCCATTGCAACTTGGCAGTTATTTGTGTTGTAAATATAGCACTAAAATCAGTAATATATTTGCACCAGTAAAATCAGGCAGCATGCAATAGACAGTAAATGAACAAGCAGGGTTAGGAAATCGTTATCCTCCGGTTGAAGCGTCGGCGCGCCGACTGTCTTTAGAGAATTTATTGCCGCCCAAGGTGCAGAGGCTCGCTGGCAAAATCCCCTCAAGATCCGACAACCACTCACGCCGTTCGTAGGTGCACTCCAAGACGAACACCGCAATTCGGAAGCAACCTCAGACCGCACAATCGAAAGCCTCAAGACCCAAAACCGAACCAGAAGAAGAAAAAAGCGAAAGGAGAAGAACTGCCGATGCTCAGAGGAGAAGAGAAGAAAGCAGTGAATGAATGAATTGCTTCTTCCCCTTCTCCTTTTATAGATCGAAGAGGCAACATTGCCTCTTCTCTCGAGATCGCGACCACGCGAGCAAGAGTCGCGTCGAGCGCCGAAGGGAGGCGCGTTCTCAAAAAAAAAATAAAAATAAAAAAAAAGAAATAAAATAAACCAAACCAAATTGTTTAGGAAACAACTGAACCGAAATCTGCAAAACCAAACCGGGCCGCCCGCAAGCGCGAGGCTCACGGGCTGGGGATTTGCACCCCCCCCTGCGCGCGATAATCGCGTGCGTCGCGCCCGGTTTATGGATTTCCGGCCCAGACCCCCTGAAACCACCTGGTTTGGGCTCAACCCGCGCATGCGTGTAGGTCCCCCTAAGCCATCTAAGCATGATAGGAATGGCTTGATATATAAGGCATTCCAACTCCTTGGCTTAGCAATGTGGGACTAAATTCTTCAATAAATTTGAAATTCAACAAAATTCAACAATCCCCCACAAATTTCAAATTATAATAAATAAAAAACAGGTCTTGAGGCTTTGTCGTAATGAGCTTTCAGTGAAAATACCTTCCGGTTTGAATTTTCACCTAAGTAAACCAATCTTATTCACACAGGTTTGAAGTGAACTAAGTCTTGAACTTAAACCTTTAATATGTGAAAATCAATTGGCAACAACTCATCACAGGCGACGGTTGAATCCTTCTGGGTTGGTGCATTACGGCCATGCCACCGAATCTTGTTTCATAAGTGCTAAGGAGAGTTGCCCAGACCCCCCACACTGCGGCCTCACAGTTACACTTACATAGGTGAGTTCTCCAAGGATGTACTGCAAGCATCCTGTCATAAAGACCTTGAACTCATTAAGAGCCTTAAGCTCATCCTTACTAGCAGTCAAGCATCTATCCAGGGAAGAGACTATGAGATTACATCTCAATCAGTTTGATGCTTACGGTTCACCCTTATAGCTTGTTTATACCACATTGAACCTACTTCTTGGGATCTCCAATCAGATAGGTTGGGTTGCCGCTATAGATGAAACCAAGATAGGCCTCAGTCCCATTCCCTTACTGGATCTCTTGATTTTCTCAGAATCAAGACCTTTTGTGAGTGGATCAGCAATATTGTCTTTTGAACTTACAAAGTCCAAAGACACCACTCCAAGAGACACTAGCTCACGAACAGACTTCAATCTGATTCGTACATGTCTCTTCTGTTTCTGGTTATACTTGGAGCTTCTAATCTGAGCTATTGTTGTTTGATTATCACAGTGTACTGAAATAGAAGGTATTGGCTTAATCATCAAGGGAATTTCAGACAGAAGACCCTTAAGCCAATCTGCTTCAGTTACTGTGGTATCCAAAGCACACAATTCTGCCTCAGATGTAGAACGGGATATAATCGTCTGTTTAACAGACCTCCAAGCAACTGCACCGCCTCCAAGTGTAAAGACATAACCAGTAACGCCTTTACACTCAGCAGTGTCAGCTATCCAACTGGCATCACTATATCCCTCCAGGACTGCAGGGAATCTCCCATACTGCAAGCCCAAGGATATAGTTCCTTTTAGATATCTGAGTACTCTGTCTAATGCATCCCAATGCGTTCTGTCCGGACAGCTGGTAAACCTGCTCAATTTAGTTATAGCAAACGAAATATCAGGTCTAGAACAATTTGCCAAATACATTAGACTACCAATTATTTGGGAATATCTTAATTGAGACACAGCCACGCCACTCTTATTCTTGTGGAGAGTCTTTGAAGGATCATAGGGTGTGACTACAGATTTTATGTGGCTATAGCCATATTTCTCTAACACTTTCTCCACATAGTGTGACTGAGAAATTGCTATTCCATCAGTTGAGCGAGTCAACTTCAGCCCTAAAATCACATCAGCACAACCCATATCCTTCATATCAAACTTACCACTTAAGAGGGCCTTGGTCTCATTAATAATTGAAAGGTCAGATGCAAACAATAAAATATCATCTACATATAAACATAAAATAATACATCTATCGCCTTTCAGTTTAGTATATACACATTTGTCAGAGTCATTAATTTCAAAGCCAAACGATAGCATAGCACTATCAAATTTTTCATGCCATTGCTTTGGGGCTTGCTTCAAACCATATAGAGATTTAACTAACTTACAGACTTTATTCTCACTTCCAGAAGCTACATATCCCTCTGGCTGATCCATATATATCTCTTCTTCAAGATCACCATTAAGGAATGCCGTTTTGACATCCATTTGATGGACCTCAAGATGATATATGGATGCCAATGCTATTAACACTCGGATTGTAGTAATTCTGGTAACAGGAGAATAAGTGTCAAAATAGTCAATCCCTTCTTTTTGTTTGAATCCCTTAGCAACTAGGCGTGCTTTGAATTTATCTACTGACCCATCAGGTTTTAGTTTTCTCTTAAACACCCATTTACATCCTATGGTGGTACAACCAGGAGGTAAATCTACTAACTCCCAAGTGGCATTAGAGATAATAGAGTCCATTTCACTTTTAGTGGCCTCTTTCCAGTGCTTAGCTTCAGGAGAAGCCATAGCATCTCTATATGTCACAGGGTCACCTTCTATATTATAGGTGATAAAGTCTTGGCCTAAATCCGTAGAGACACGTTGTCTCTTGCTCCTTCTCAGTTCTGTACACTCACTAGATTCATCTAGTCTAGAGTGACTTGAGGAAGGTGCACCCACTACGGATAATGGGACATCTACGGAAGCAGGCTCATCTCTAGTAGGAATACTAGAAATGGACTGAGGTGTTCTCATCTTCATAGGAAATATATCCTCAAAAAATGTAGCATCGCGAAGCTCTACAATAGTATTTGCATCTATTCCAGGAATTTCTGATTTAATAATCAGAAATCTATATGCAATACTATTTTGAGCATAACCTAAGAAGATACCATCTACGGTCTTTGGACCAAGTTTCTTCCTTCTGTGTTCAGGTACTAGTACCTTTGCAAGGCACCCCCACACTTTAAGGTATTTCAAACTTGTTTTCCGACCTTTCCAAAGCTCATATGGGCTTTTATCCCTTGACTTCATTGGGACCCTATTTAACACATGACATGCAGTGTATAGAGCCTCCCCCCACATGAAGTTGGGTAACCCAGAACTTCCTAACATGGAATTGATCATATCTTCAAGGGTTCGATTTTTTCGTTCTGCTACACCATTTGATTGAGGACTATATGGAGCAGTCACCTCGTGAATTATACCTGAATTTTGACAAAATTTCTGAAACAGATTCGAGGTAAACTCTCCGCCCCTATCAGACCTTAACCTCTTAATGGTTTTATTCGTTTGGTTTTGCTTCAGATTTAAAAACCATAAATTTATCTAAAGCTTCATCCTTGGTTTTTAGCAAATAAACATAACAATAACGAGAGTGATCATCAATGAAGGTAATGAAATACCTTTTATGGTCTCTCGTTATTACACCGTTAAACTCACAACAATCAGTATGAATTAATTCTAAAATATCAGAATTTCTATCAACTGATTTGAAGGGTTTTCGGGGCTGTTTGTATTGCACACAAATTTCGCATTTTTTCTTATCATTTATGGCATGCTTAGGAATCATATCAAGATTCATCATTCTTTTTACAGTTTGAAAATTAACATGTCCTAATCTATCATGCCATACATCATAAGATTCAATGTTATAAGAACAACCAATATCATTAGATTTATTCAAAGTTACATTTTCTACATTGAGTTTAAATAATCCTTCATTAAGGTAACCCTTTCCAATAAAGGTTCCTAAATGTAATATTACAACTTTATTACATTTAAAATTCAATTCGTAACCAACACGAACTAGATTTGACCCGCTAATCAGATTCCGACGGACCGCTGGAACATGATGCACCTCATGCAGTGACAGAATCTTTCCAGAGGTGAACCTCAGGTCAACTTGTCCTATCCCAAGCACCCTAGCTGCAGAATGGTTCCCCATGGTCACGGAAGTGCCTTCAATTACCTGATAAGTAAGGAAGGCAGAGCGATCAGCACAACAGTGCACATTAGCACCTGTATCAACCAACCACTCATTAGGTTGATAGATCAAATTTAGTTCGGGGTTAAAGGTAACAAACCTATCGCTGGTGTCGGCATTAGCAGTCACAACATTTGCTTGTGCCTTGGTGTTGGACGTATTGCCTTGGTTTTTCTTCTTGTTCTTTCGGTCAGGACAGAATTTGGTGTAATGTCCAACTTGTCCACATGTCCAGCACGGCTTGGTTCCATTTTTCTTTTGAACCTTTGGTTTGGGTTTCACCTTGTTCTTCATTTTCTGATTTTTGTTTTTGTCAGATGAGACCACCACGTTTGCCTTTGGAATAAAGTCCATTGGCATTGTCTTATTATCATCTTTATGTTGCTTGCGATGTTCTTCCTCGATATTTAAGGCAATCATCAAATCTTCTAAAGAGATTTGACCTCTCCTATGTTTAAGAGTCATGCCAAAATCTTCCCAACTCGGAGGCAACTTCTCGATGATAGACAAGACCTGAAATTTTTCGGGTAGTAGCATATCTCCTTCAGCAAGACCATGAATCAGAACTTGAAATTCATGGGTCTGCTCAACTATAGATTTTCCTTCAATCATTTTGAAGTTTAGGAACTTTGCCACGGTGTACTTCTCTAAACCAGAATCTTCGGAGTTATATTTTTTATCCAAGGATTTCCACAATTCCTTGGCCGAAGAGGTTGAGCAGTACACATCAAAAAGTGCGTCTGAGAGGGCAGACAGGATTCTCCCATGGCAGAGATAATCCCTTGACTTAAACCTCTCTAAGGCAGCACTACGGCCAGGTTCCTCTTCATCAGGTGAAGGAGGATCTGTTTCTATGACAGAGAATAGCCCTAGCGTGGTAAGCCAGAACTTCATGCGTTGTTGCCAACGCCTAAAGTTCTGCCCAAAAAATCTTTCAGGTCTGGCGCTAGCCTCATCAGACCCAACTACCCTATCATTCATCATGTCTATTGATGCTTACAATAAATTCTCTAAAATTGTTGTAAATATAGCACTAAAATCAGTAATATATTTGCACCAGTAAAATCAGGCAGCATGCAATAGACAGTAAATGAACAAGCAGGGTTAGGAAATCGTTATCCTCCGGTTGAAGCGTCGGCGCGCCGAATGTCTTTAGAGAATTTATTGTCGCCCAAGGTGCAGAGGCTCGCTGGCAAAATCCCCTCAAGATCCGACAACCACTCACGCCGTTCGTAGGTGCACTCCAAGACGAACACCGCAATTCGGAAGCAACCTCATATCGCACAATCGAAAGCCTCAAGACCCAAAACCAAACCGAAGAAGAAAGGCGAATGCTGCCCTCGGAGAAGGAGAGGCGTGTGCCGATAGCACAGAGAGAAGGAAGAAGGCAGTGAATGAATTCTACATTCTTCCTCCCTTCTTTTATAGATCGGAAGAGACACTGAGCCTCTTCCCATTTGCGCCGACGCCTCCAAGAGTCGCGTCGTGCGCGACTTTGAGAAAGGATGCGGCTTCTCAAAAAAATAAAAGAAAAATAAAATAAGAAATAAAAATAAACCAAACCAAATTTGTTTAGAAAAATAAACCAGACCGAAATCTGCAAAACCAAACCGGGCCGCCCACAAGCACGAGGCTCACAGGCTGGGGATTTGCACCCCCCCTGCGCGCGATAATCGCGTGCGTCGCGCCCGGTTTATGGATTTCCGGCCCAGACCCCCTGAAATCACCTGGTTTGGGCTCAACCCGCGCATGCGTGTAGGTCCCCCTAAGCCATCTAAGCATAGAAGGAATGCCTTGATATATAAGGCATTCCAACTCCAATAGCTTAGCAATGTGGGACTAAACTTCTTTCAATATAATTTGAAATTCAAAAAACAACAATCCCCCCAAATTTCAAATTATAATAAATAAATAAAACAGGTCTTGAGGCTTTGTCGTAATGAGCTTTCAGTGAAAATACCTTTCGGTTTGAATTTTCACCTAAGTAAACCAATCTTATTCACACAGGTTTGAAGTGAACTAAGTCTTGAACTTAAACCTTTAATATTTGAAAATCAATTGGCAACAACTCATCACAGGCGACGGTTGAATCCTTCTGGGTTGGTGCATTACGGTCATGCCACCGAATCTTGTTTCATAAGTGTTAAGGAGAGTTGCCCAGACCCCCCACACTGCGGCCTCACAGTTACACTTACATAGGTGAGTTCTCCAAGGATGTACTGCAAGCATCCTGTCATAAAGACCTTGAACTCATTAAGAGCCCCTAGGCTCATCCTTACTAGCAGTCAAGCATCTATCCAGGGAAGAGACTATGAGATTTCATCTCAATCAGTTTGATGCTTACGGTTCACCCTTATAGCTTGTTTATACCACATTGAACCTACTTCTTGGGATCTCCAATCAGATAGGTTGGGTTGCCGCTATAGATGAAACCAAGATAGGCCTCAGTCCCATTCCCTTACTGGATCTCTTGATTTTCTCAGAATCAAGACCTTTTGTGAGTGGATCAGCAATATTGTCTTTTGAACTTACAAAGTCCAAAGACACCACTCCAAGAGACACTAGCTCACGAACATACTTCAATCTGATTCGTACATGTCTCTTCTGTTTCTTGTTATACTTGGAGCTTTAATCTGAGCTATTGTTGTTTGATTATCACAGTGTACTGAAATAGAAGGTATTGGCTTAATCATCAAGGGAATTTCAGACAGAAGACCCTTAAGCCAATCTGCTTCAGTTACTGTGGTATCCAAAGCACACAATTCTGCCTCAGATGTAGAATGGGATATAATCGTCTGTTTAACAGACCTCCAAGCAACTGCACCGCCTCCAAGTGTAAAGACATAACCAGTAACGCCTTTACACTCAGCAGTGTCAGCTATCCAACTGGCATCACTATATCCCTCCAGGACTGCAGGGAATCTCCCATACTGCAAGCCCAAGGATATAGTTCCTTTTAGATATCTGAGTACTCTGTCTAATGCATCCCAATGCGTTCTGTCCGGACAGCTGGTAAACCTGCTCAATTTCGTTATAGCAAAAGAAATATCAGGTCTAGAACAATTTGCCAAATACATTAGACTACCTATTATTTGGGAATATCTTAGTTGAGACACGGCCACGCCACTCTTATTCTTATGGAGAGTCTTTGAAGGATCATAGGGTGTGACAACTGATTTAACTTGGCTATAGCCATATTTCTCTAACACTCTCTCAACATAGTGTGACTGAGAAATTGCTATTCCATCAGTTGAGCGAGTCAACTTTAGCTCTAAAATCATGTCAGCACAACCCATATCCTTCATATCAAACTTCCCACTTAAGAGGGCCTTGGTCTCATTAATAATTGAAAGGTCAGATGCAAACAATAAAATATCATCTACATATAAACATAAAATAATACATCTATCGCCTTTCAGTTTAGTATATACACATTTGTCAGAGTTATTAATTTCAAAGCCAAACGATAGCATAGCACTATCAAATTTTTCATGCCATTGCTTTGGGGCTTGCTTCAAGCCATATAGAGATTTAACTAACTTACAGACTTTATTCTCACTTCCAGAAGCTACATATCCCTCTGGCTGATCCATATATATCTCTTCTTCAAGATCACCATTAAGGAATGCCGTTTTGACATCCATTTGATGGACCTCAAGATGATATATGGATGCCAATGCTATTAACACTCGGATTGTAGTAATTCTGGTAACAGGAGAATAAGTGTCAAAATAGTCAATCCCTTCTTTTTGTTTGAATCCCTTAGCAACTAGGCGTGCTTTGAATTTATCTACTGACCCATCAGGTTTTAGTTTTCTATTAAACACCCATTTACATCCTATGGTGGTACAACCAGGAGGTAAATCTACTAACTCCCAAGTGACATTAGAGATAATAGAGTCCATTTCACTTTTAGTGGCCTCTCTCCAGTGCTTAGCTTCAGGAGAAGCCATAGCATCTCTATATGTCACAGGGTCACCTTCTATATTATAGGTGATAAATAAAAGAAAAATAAAATAAGAAATAAAAATAAACCAAACCAAATTTGTTTAGAAAAATAAACCAGACCGAAATCTGCAAAACCAAACTGAGCCGCCCACAAGCTGGGGATTTGCACCCCCCCTGCACGCGATAATCGCGTGCGTCGCGCACGGTTTATGGATTTCCGGCCCAGACCCCCTGAAACCACCTGGTTTGGGCTCAACCCGCGCATGTGTGTAGGTCCCCCTAAGCCATCTAAGCATAGAAGGAATGCCTTGATATATAAGGCATTCCAACTCCAATAGCTTAGCAATGCGGGACTAAACTTCTTTCAATATAATTTGAAATTCTAAAGAAAACCAACAATTTGTTTAGGTGTAGATTTCCTTAAGTGAAATAGTGTGGATATATTCCTAGAGACCTCAAGTACGGCACCATTTTGCTCCTTCCTCTCTTTCAGGAAAACATTTGTCAATACAGTTTTGGATCCAAATGAGTTTTTGAGTATTTCCAGAACCTACGTACGTACAACAACAAATTAATTAATTAAAAGAATTAATTAGATTTAAAAAAAATATATATATATATATATATATAGCTTAATTTCGTATATATTAATTACTAAAACATCAAATTGTATTGATAATTGCATAAGTTTAGGAGTAATTAATTAGTACCGTAGATCTTAGGAGCGTCACATTCCTTTGCTCCAAGCCGCTGTCAAAATTTTCAATTCCATGTTTTTCATCTCTGCCAAAGTATTCTTCGTGGAGCTCTGCATTACATATAGATCATCAGTAACCAGAAACTTCCCCCCTTTTACTACGAAAACGCCCTTTTCTTCCTTTTTCTGATCATCTTTAGCATTAATTATATCCTTTTCCTTGTCCACATGGAATTCACATGCAATTCTATCAATCGATGAATAATAATGTGTCATGGTGTAGCCACACGAACACACAGTATGTGGTTCTCTGCTACAAGGCTTTCTTCCTTTGTAGAAGCAATCAGGCGTACGTCTCACAAATGTAAATGCTTCGTGGATATGAATCGTTGGGACGAAGCTTTAGATCCTCGCATCTTAAATCAGACACGCTTCTTGGGGCCAGCAGCATTGTTTTGCAGGCTTCTGTGCTGAAGTAATCGACATCGAGTTTCTGGACGCTATCGTAAATACAATCCATGAAGCCCAAGGAGGATGAATGTTCAAGTAATATAAATATTTTAATTAGTCATATATCAATCAATTATTATTATAAAGTATATCGACAACAACGAGATAAAAGATAATTATATAATTTAGTGATATGTTGTATTAAAGGAATTAACTTATTATGGATATCAATAACAATAAATTATTTTTAGTTTTCTATATTAGATAACAACAAATCACATAAATTATGTAACTAATTAAGTTTATAATATTTAATTATTTAATTATTATAATTGAGAAATCAACCGATGCTATCCTATATTGTATATATATCTTATCTTTATACTGAAAAGAACAAATCATTATAATTTTAAATCTTTAAATTATAAAGACTGAAAGGAGTTTACAATCTCAGATGGTCGAAAGTATGCACTGATTTCTCGATCGCTTGGACAAAATTTTCTAGTTTTTAAAGTTCCTCGAGCACTGTTGTTTTTGTTCTATTGGTAAAATTATTTTTATTTGTTGTAGATACTATTATAACAAAGCCACAAAGCAATCCAAATGGACAATTATATTCCTGATGATTTTAAGGTTCTAGCTTTTCATTTATATTTCATGTTATCTTTTTGTCTTGTTATAGTTTTACGTCAATCGGTAAACATGACTTTATATATGATGAGATAATCACGTTTTGATTTTAGCTAGCCCGAGAGCCGGCAGAGAACACTGCTGCTACATCAAAAGAGACTGAAACTATTATTTCAACAGTTCATTCTTCTTCTTCTTCTTCTTCCAATCCTGTGGCTTCTGCTGTGCCCTTGGTCTCATCTAATTCAGAGCAATTGCCAACTAATTCTGGCGTACAACCGAATTTTATAACACCTACATCTGTAGCAGTTGCAACAAATTCTGGAATGACTTCTAGTTCTGTTGGGACAGAACACACAAGCTTGCAATTTGAAATTCCTCAACCTGCTTCTGCGAGGGATCAATTTTTTAATGCTGGTGTTGATGATACCATCGCCGAAATTAGGTATGCTTCCTAGCTACTGCATTTCAAATGTATGCATTCTTCATATAATTAGTATATTTATACCTTTCAAGGAGTAATCAGGAAAAATCACCCTCGACACACATTGCTAGTTTACATGATGGGACTTCTCAGGATCTTGAGGTATGGAAACATAGACATGGCCATGTTGTAATCATCGATACATAGTTGCTTATACATTTTATATATATATATATATATATATATTTTTTTTTCATTTCTCAAAGATGAGCAGTGTGATGTGTTCTTCTCAAAGGATCAAACAGAAGAAAGCACGGGAAAATTTTACAAGAATGTCAGAAGCAAGTAATATTGTAAATGTCTCTCCCTTTCCTCTTAATAATTCAATTCACATTGCCACAAGTAGTGATTTCTACTTGAAATTCTACCAATTCATTTCTTGTATTTGATTCCATGTGTTCATGCTTTCTCCTGAAATAACTAGTCAATTGCTTGTCTTGTCCCTGAAATGATTTTCTGCTGCCTTATTTGCTCCATGATTATGATCGTGACATTATGATAAAGCATTACTTAATATATACCTTAGAGGGACTAGGATTTATTGGGAATCTACCTATATATAAATTTGAGGAATTTGATCTATAAATTGTTTGTTATTGCAATTAGAGCACCTAGCTAATTATAGCAAGGGGTGTACTATAATAGAATACAGAGCATTTCTTTAATCCTGTGACTTTATAAAGGCGTCGCTCAACTTGATCATAGTATATATAGTAGTAGAAATGTATTTTGATTTTGTTTTATCGATCAGTTGGAAAATTTTCAGATTAGCTAGTCATTATCCTTTACTTGTACAGGAATATATTCATGATTTAGAAAAAGAGGAGGAGGATCAGAGGAAGAAAATACAGAAGGTGCATCTCACTTCATTGTTTCAATGTTTGCAGGAACAATTAGGGCATGTGGAACTTAAGAACCGTGATGAGCTCCGTAGGTTGATGGAAGAACATATTGCTGCTAGAATTCCTAACATCACAGAAACTAGAGGTATATATTAATTTTATTTTCTTTTTTTATAATGTTAACTATAATCTTGCATGTGTATCAACTATATATATGTTTACTAGTTGGTAATTAATTGCACTTACGTGAATTAATTGTTTCACATAATGAAATCCTGTTTATTATAATGTTTACGTACATTCTTGTTCCGTCTACATTTGAATATATATATACTTGTAGTTTCTTACATTTTGTTTGCAAACTTTCAATTAAAGGAATTACTGATGCTGCTGGTGGTCATGAAAATGAAAAAATTATTACTGCGAACGATCCAACAAATGCCTCTGTTCCGGAAGGAATAATCCCTCCCGTTATTCGCTGGTAATGTTAACTATTGCTTACTATCGTGGATCCTTAACTTTTTAAAAATGTACGTGTTTAATAATTTTGATCAGGAATTCACACCGGATGTATCAAGTATGTTCTTAAAAAAATTTAAGAATCTCCGAATATATAAACCGGACTTCAAGGTTTGAATTGAATATTCAGAATTTGTCAGAGTAATTAACAAAAATTAATTCATTGATAAAGAATTTCTGCATTGACGTCAGATGAGATGGTAAGTATTATATATATATATTTTAACTATGACATCTTGAAAAAGATATTATTTAATATGTATTATTATTGTATATGATATTTATTTATTTATTTATTCTACGCAGTGAGAATACATCAACACAGAGATTTATAGAGATGAAGAAGAAGTTGGTCCTTCAAAATTAAGATTGCTCCATCTTAATAGCTAGACATGTTATTCTGATTTTAATGATGGGAATATTCATATATATGTGGTGTTTATTTCTATGTTAATAAGTTATCTATTATTAGGGGCGCAGCCAAAATTAAAAATTATCTAGGGCTGACAGAATGAAGAACCTTGAGAGTTGAGGTATCAAGAATTACGAGCAAATAAGCAAAATTGAGTAATTGACCATCTTTGTATAAAATTCTCTAGAAGATGAAAAAGAAATAGATTTGGTATCATATTAATTTATGTTAAATAAAATTATGAGATATAACTAATGTTTGCATACTTAGACTTATGTCACTCAATATTACCTGGCAAATCAATGGCCACCTCACGTGCTGCTGCTTGCAAAGTGATCTCACGCGAAGCTGTTGCTAGTTGTCTCGGGAGGCAGTGTTCACCTTGCGTGTGGTCGCTTCGCGAGCGGTCGCACACGAAGCAATTCCTGATCGCCTGGCGTGGCAATGTCTCCCTCGTGAGCGCCTTGTCGACCATCTCTCGAGTGACCAACATTTGTTGGTTTTTTGTCAGCGACGAAATTAATAGATTAAAGTAAAATTAGAGGAAAAAAAATAATATTGTGAAAAGGAAAAGAGACTTAGTATCAACAAATTAATGATAAAAATATTAAATAAATTAGAATTAATATGTTTATTAATTTATAGATATAATGATTTTTATAAAATTTATCATTCTTACTTGATATTTTATTTTTAAAATTAATTATTTTTAATTTGATATTTTATCCATTAATAAATTTGTGATTAACTAAAAAAAATCAAAACTATTAATTGAAGTCTTCTTGTATCATGATGATGATAACGGGTCTTCCAGTGTCATTCATCTTAACGTCTTAGTTTAGGACTATATATTCCCATAGATGACACCAAATTTATTCCTACTTAAGATCGTTGACGGGTGAGCCATTGGGAGCGGAATCCCATAGAGTATTTGTGTGTGCGTATATGTTAGTGTACCTGTGCTCGTGGGAGCGGAATCCTTTTATAATACTTTTGAAGTGACATTCTCTCTTCATTAAATGGACGCCATATCACAGTAAGGAAAACGTCGTATCATTGTATCTCCACCGTATCAAATAGTTACATCACTCCTGTACCTGATGGAACCGGCTCGGCGGGATTCCTAGGTGAATACGGGGTTGAACATGAGAGACTTCTCTATGTCTACGGATTAAAAATTTAATTCGAATAGAGACCCGTCTCCCAAATGACCATCTCGTCGTCATATCAATTGATTCAAGTCACAACTTAGCCAAACTCAAGAGTAAGACCTTGTAACTTTCCGAATCAAGTGACTGTGGAAAAGACGATGAATGGATCACTGATTTTTGTGTTTATTATCGGGGTCCATGACACAATTGATTATCAATATTAATTAACAATTAATTAAACTATGATAATTAATTAAAACACATGCGATAATAAAATAATCACATGAAATAACCAAGAAAACAAGAGGAGCTAAAGAGAGGTATACCTCGTCTTTTACCTCACAGTCTTCTACCGCATGACCCTCCCATCTTGGACGTCGTGTGGGCGACGAGCTACCAAGACGCGGAGTCACCAAGGCTTGCCAATTAATCCTTATTCTTTTCTCTTCCTTTCTTTGTGCCAACCAAAAGAAACCCTAGGATTAGGGTTCTATCACTGCCGACCACCCTTTAAGGAAGAAGAAGACCATGTGGAGAAGAAGTGCTCCCCTCCTTCACATACACCCTAGCCAACCACTCCTTCCTCTTCCTATCCCACGACAGCAAGCACACGAGGAAGAAGTCGACTCCACTGCGTTCCATTGCTTCGGCGACAACCACCTCAAAGGAAAACCCCACTTCACCGTCGGTCACCCTTCTTCACCTATGATTCCGCACGCCACAAAGGAAGAGGACACCTCTCCTTGTCCAGCGAGCATCAAGAGGAAAGAAGAAGGGAAGGAAGAAGAGAAGCAAAGAAAACCAATGGTTTTCCTCACTTCCACCGCCGGCGCCAGCCTTCTCCCTTGCGCCGACAAACCACGCCTCCTCCCTTCTCGCTGCGCACCACACAAGGCAAAGGAGAGCTGTTGAGGCAAAGGGTTTAAGTTAGGTTTCCCTTGTGTTCTAATATGTGTATGTTGGGTGTGCAGGTTATACAGGTGTACACATGTTGAGTCAGCTAAGGCAAGGGACAAGAGACGAGGGAGGAGGACTCCAAGGGCAAGCCGGGAAGTGAACTTCAAAGGGCACACGTGAAGGGTGGCATAGATGCAAGTCGAGGACTTGCGTGCGCATCCGAGGGACGATAGCCGGTGGAAGAGGACTTCAAGGGGCAAGCCAAAGGAGAGGACCTGAAGGCTCACGTGGAGGAGGGCCGAGAGAGTGAGTAGGAGTGTTGTGGTAAGCTGGGCAGTCGACTGGGGGGTCCAGTCGACTGCCAAAACTCACAGAATGGATTTGGCCCTAGACCAGTTGACTGCTCTGGGAGCAGTCGACTGGTGTACAGCTGGATTCGAACGTTGGGGCTGTTAACGGTCGAATTCTGAGTAGGGCAGTCGACTGCCCTGGGAGCAGTCGACTGCCCTGGGAGCAGTCGACTGCCCTGGGAGCAGTCGACTGCCAACGAGGGTTTCAAGCCCGAGTTCTATTTAAAGAGAACTCGGTTTGGGCTGAGACCCTCGACGAGTTTGGTCTTGGTTAAGGGCCAAACAGTAGTCATTGTGCTCAGAGGTTCTCAAGGTGTTGTGGTGAGGTTTCTCCACCCACAAGGAGCGACGAGAGCTAGCCGGAGGTTATCCGGGGATTGATCCACCGACGGATTCTTGGATTAGTCACCTGTCCGGGGTGGATACCAAGTAAATCATTCTTGTTAGCGTTGTTTGTTTTCTTTATAATTGTTTCCGCTGTGCAACTAACAACGAAGGTACAAGAAGAATCGAGGAATCGCTATTCACCCCCTCCCCTCTAGCGTACGGGAACGATCCCTACAAGAGCTCCTCCTTCGGCTATTGGTTGCTGGCAAGAAGATGGAAGAGAGGAGAAGAAGAGAGGAGGAAGAAATTTCCTCCTTCTTCACCGCCGGGTTTGCCCTAGGAGGGAGGTGGGAGAGATGAGAGGAGGAGAAGAGAGGGAGGTTAAGGGTTTTTAATTAATTGGATTAATTATGGATTAATCTGTTGGGACCGGGTGCATGTCGACAAGGATACGAGTTCGTAAAATTTAAAATTTTTACGTGCAGCGGAAGAGTTTGCATAAAATAATTTCTTAAATTATTTTAACTTCGTATCTAGCATGCAATCTTATGGTGTGTTGACATAATCATAAAATAAAACTTTGCGGAAAAGTAAACTAATTTACTTTTATACCTCGCGTAACTTGAAGTAAGGGACGAGATCCAACCGTAGCGTCCCTTGGAAGCTCCGCCTCTATTCGCGTCCACGCCGAGTTCTCTTCGGGATGACTTCACAAAGTCACGAGTTTTGTGCCGACGAGAACTACTAGATTCTCTATAGGCACAACTTGAAAGATCAAGAGAGGAAAGAAAGGAAACTAACCAACGAAGTAACGGAATCGAATTCCGAGAAAAGAGGAGTCGCTATCCGCTTCTTCTTCTTCGTGTTCGGGTTCTCCTTCTTCTTGTAGCTCACGCCAACTTCACCCTTGGAGGAGGGCTTGGTGCGCCGGCCCTAATTCACAAAGTGAAGGGCGCCGGCCCTAGGTGGGGAGAAGGGGAAGGAGAAGAATAAAAGAGAGAGAGAGAGAGAGCTCTAATTAATCTCTTGATTAATTGATTGATGTTAAAGGGCTAGCCTTTGGGTCCTTTATATAGTAGCAACTCTTTGCTAAGTCTCCCTTTAAACGGAATTAGTTATAAGAAATTTATCCTATAAATTTTCTTAACTAATTATTCCGTTTAAACCAAGTTTTATTTTAAACTAATTTATAATAAAACTAATTCTTCTTCTCTTTAAATTATGGAATAAATTTTATAAGAAATTTATAAACTTTCTTATTATGGAAAAAAAATCAATTCATAATTGATTTTATAAAATTAAAATAAACCAATTCATGGATTATTTTAATCTTCCATAAAAGAATAAATTTCTATAAATTTTATTTATATAAATTTCTTTATACAAATTTATTTATCCATAATTTATAAAACAAATCATACTAGATTTATTTTATTAATTAAACCAATTAAATTGGTTTTATTCTCTCTCTTGGCCGGCCACCCAAAGAGGGATAATACCCTCTTTGGCCGGCCCAAATCGACCCGAACGGTCGCGAATTAAACTCATTTAATTCGCCCAAAAGCCTTCAAAAGACTTAGCCATTTTTAGCTTCCATTGCGCCTCTGACTAACTCAGATTCGACTTGTTTCTCTTGATCGGAAAATCCAATTTCAACTCGTTTTAAATCCCTCGGATTACTCGTATTGCGTGTGACTAAATAGGCTTTCGATTTATGTTGGCCGTCTATAATTAACCCATTAATTATAGAACGATCATGAGTGACACCTAGTAGTACATCATGATCCCCAATTAATCGAAAGATCAACGGTTTGACCCCAGAAGAAATTATTCTGAAACCCTTCAGCAGCTTTAATGAATGTGCCTCATTCCCTTCACCACCTTATACCCACTTGGTTCAGGACACGGTCTATGGTGTCAGTCCCACTAGGCTGACTACGTCACACCTAGCCCAAGTAGTGTCTTCCTCGTCCTTTGGATTTCTAATTACTCTCATGTATTTAAGAGACTCGCACTCTTAACATGATATGCTCTGGCCAGAGGCTTTGAGTAACAATCCGACGATAGGCCTGGGTATACATCTCCTCGCAAGGAGTGGTGAATCCTTTGTAGGCTGTTCAAACATCTTCGGGCACTTCGGCTTATACCCAACCATCCCGGGTCCACACCTCCTTGGAGATGCTTGCTTAAGATGTTAAAGTATAAGTCTTCATGACCAAGATGACTAGAACACCGCAAGTCAAAGGAACATCGCACTTAAGCCGCAGTAAGATCTTCATTGACATATCTACATGTAGATTCCCATATGAAGTCTTACAGCTAGTCACTCCAATGAACTAGTTCCCTTAACTAGCATCCATGTTTATCTCCGGACATCCCAATGTCACCAGCTAGTGAGAATCAGCTGATTAGAGAATAACCCATGCTAGTCTCAACAGAATTGATAGTGTCCATTTTTATCAATTCATCGACTAGGGATAATTTCAATACTTCACAATTGCACATTAGAGATAATCACTAGTTGTGATCCCATCACAAATTCTCTTATGCTGTGAGTTGTATTGCGGACATTCAGTAGATGAGTTTAAGATCCCAATCAAATACACAAATG
>JAGFNQ010003077.1:0-177311 GCA_024364735.1 Boesenbergia rotunda | reverse complement strand
CACAGGCGATGGTTGAATCCTTCTGGGTTGGTGCATTACGGCCATGCCACCGAATCTTGTTTCATAAGTGTTAAGGAGAGTTGCCCAAACCCCCCACACTGCGGCCTCACAGTTACACTTACATAGGTGAGTTTTCCAAGGATGTACTGCAAGCATCCTGTCATAAAGACCTCAAACTCATTAAGAGCCTAAGCTCATCCTTACTAGCAGTCAAGCATCTATCCAGGGAAGAGACTTTGAGATTATATCTCAATCAATTTATGCTTACGGTTCACCCTTATAGCTTGTTTATACCACATTGAACCTACTTCTTGGGATCTCCAATCAGATAGGTTGGGTTGCCGCTATAGATGAAACCAGAATAGGCATCAGTCCCATTCCCTTACTGGATCTCTTGATTTTCTCAGAATCAAGTCCTTTTGTGAGTGGATCAGCAATATTGTCTTTTGAACTTACAAAGTCCAAAGACACCACTCCAAGAGACACTAGCTCACGAACAGATTCAATCTTATTCGTAATGTCTCTTCTGTTTTGGTTATACTTGGAGCTTCTAATCTGAGCTATTGTTGTTTGATTATCACAGTTCACTGAAATAGGAGGTATTGGCTTCAAATCAAGGAATCTCAGTAAGAAGACCCTTAAGCCAATCAGCTTCAGTTACTGTGGTATCCAAAGCACACAATTCTGCCTCAGCTGTAAAACGGGATATGATCGTCTGTTTAACAGACCTCCAAGAAACTGCACCGCCTCCAAGTGTAAAGACATAACCAGTAACGCCTTTACACTCAGCAGTGTCAGCTATCCAACTGGCATCACTATATCCCTCCAGGACTGCAGGGAATCTCCCATACTGCAAGCCCAAGGATATAGTTCCTTTTAGATATCTGAGTACTCTGTCTAATGCATCCCAATGCGTTCTGTCCGGACAGCTGGTAAACCTGCTCAATTTCGTTATAACAAAAGAAATATCAGGTCTAGAACAATTTGCCAAATACATTAGACTACCAATTATTTGGGAATATCTTAATTGAGACACAGTCACGCCACTCTTATTCTTGTGGAGAGTCTTTGAAGGATCATAGGGTGTGACTACAGATTTTATGTGGCTATAGCCATATTTCTCTAACACTTTCTCAACATAGTGTGCCTGAGAAATTGCTATTCCATCAGTTGAGCGAGTCAACTTCAGCCCCAAAATCACATCAGCACAACCCATATCCTTCATATCAAACTTACCACTTAAGAGGGCCTTGGTCTCATTAATAATTGAAAGGTCAGATGCAAACAATAAAATATCATCTACATATAAACATAAAATAATACATCTATCGCCTTTCAGTTTAGTATATACACATTTGTCAGAGTCATTAATTTCAAAGCCAAACGATAGCATAGCACTATCAAATTTTTCATGCCATTGCTTTGGGGCTTGTTTCAAACCATATAGAGATTTAACTAACTTACAGACTTTATTCTCACTTCCAGAAGCTACATATCCCTCTGGCTGATCCATATATATCTCTTCTTCAAGATCACCATTAAGGAATGCCGTTTTGACATCTATTTGATGGACCTCAAGATGATATATGGATGCCAATGCTATTAACACTCGGATTGTAGTAATTCTGGTAACAGGAGAATAAGTGTCAAAATAGTCAATCCCTTCTTTTTGTTTGAATCCCTTAGCAACTAGGCGTGCTTTGAATTTATCTACTGACCCATCAGGTTTTAGTTTTCTCTTAAACACCCATTTACATCCTATGGTGGTACAACCAGGAGGTAAATCTACTAACTCCCAAGTGGCATTAGAGATAATAGAGTCCATTTCACTTTTAGTGGCCTCTTTCCAGTGTTTAGCTTCAGGAGAAGCCATAGCATCTCTATATGTCACAGGGTCACCTTCTATATTATAGGTGATAAAGTCTTGGCCTAAATCCGTAGAGACACGTTGTCTCTTGCTCCTTCTCAGTTCTGTACACTCACTAGATTCATCTAGTCTAGAGTGACTTGAGGAAGGTGCACTCACTACGGATAATGGGACATCTACGGAAGCAGGCTCATCTCTAGTAGGAATACTAGAAATGGACTGAGGTGTTCTCATCTTCATAGGAAATATATTCTCAAAAAATGTAGCATCGCGAAGCTCTACAATAGTTTTTGCATCTATTCCAGGAATTTCTGATTTAATAATCAGAAATCTATATGCAATACTATTTTGAGCATAACCTAAGAAGATACCATCTACGGTCTTTGGACCAAGTTTCTTCCTTCTGTGTTCAGGTACTAGTACCTTTGCAAGGCACCCCCACACTTTAAGGTATTTCAAACTTGTTTTCCGACCTTTCCAAAGCTCATATGGGCTTTTATCCCTTGACTTCATTGGGACCCTATTTAACACATGACATGCAGTGTATAGAGCCTCCCCCCACATGAAGTTGGGTAACCCAGAACTTCCTAACATGGAATTGATCATATCTTCAAGGGTTCGATTTTTTCGTTCTGCTACACCATTTGATTGAGGACTATATGGAGCAGTCACCTCGTGAATTATACCTGAATTTTGATAAAATTTCTGAAACAGGTTCGAGGTAAACTCTCCGCCCCTATCAGACCTTAATCTCTTAATGGTTTTATTCGTTTGGTTTTCGGCTTCAGATTTAAAAATCATAAATTTATCTAAAGCTTCATCCTTGGTTTTTAGCAAATAAACATAACAATAACGAGAGTGATCATCAATGAAGTTAACGAAATACCTTTTATGGTCTCTCGTTATTACACCGTTAAACTCACAACAATCAGTATGAATTAATTCTAAAACATCAGAATTTCTATCAACTGATTTGAAGGGTTTTCGGGGCTGTTTATATTGCACACAAATTTCGCATTTTTTCTTATCATTTATGGCATGCTTAGGAATCATGTCAAGATTCATCATTCTTTTTACAGTTTGAAAATTAACATGTCCTAATCTATCATGCCATACATCATAAGATTCAATGTTATAAGAACAACCAACATCATTAGATTTATTCAAAGTTACATTTTCTACATTGAGTTTAAATAATCCTTCATTAAGGTAACCCTTTCCAATAAAGGTTCCTAAATGTAATATTACAACTTTATTACATTTAAAGTTCAATTCGTAACCAACACGAACTAGCTTTGACCCGCTAATCAGATTCCGACGGACCGCTGGAACATGATGCACCTCATGCAGTGACAGGACCTTTCCAGAGGTGAACCTCAGGTCAACTTGTCCTATCCCAAGCACCCTAGCTGCAGAATGGTTCCCCATGGTCACGGAAGTGCCTTCAATTACCTGATAAGTAAGGAAGGCAGAGCGATCAGCACAACAGTGCACATTAGCACCTGTATCAACCAACCACTCATTAGGTTGATAGATCAAATTTAGTTCGGGGTTAAAGGTAACAAACTTATCGCTGGTGTCGGCATTAGCAGTCACAACATTTGCTTGTGCCTTGGTGTTGGACGTATTGCCTTGGTTTTTCTTCGTGTTCTTTCGGTCAGGACAGAATTTGGCATAATGTCCAACTTGTCCACATGTCCAGCACGGCTTGGTTCCATTTTTCTTTTGAACCTTTGGTTTGGGTTTCATCTTGTTCTTCATTTTCGGATTTTTGAAATTGTTTTTGTCAGATGAGACCACCACGTTTGCCTTTGGAATACAGTCCATTGGCATTGTCTTATTATCATCTTTATGTTGCTTGCGATGTTCTTCCTCGATATTTAAGGCAATCATCAAATCTTCTAAAGAGATTTGACCTCTCTTATGTTTAAGAGTCATGCCAAAATCTTCCCAACTCGGAGGCAACTTCTCGATGATAGAAAAGACCTGAAATTTTTCGGGTAGTAGCATATCTCCTTCAGCAAGACCATGAATCAGAACTTGAAATTCATGGGTCTGCTCAACTACAGATTTTCCTTCAACCATTTTGAAGTTTAGGAACTTTGCCACGGTGTACTTCTCTAAACCAGAATCTTCGGAGTTATATTTTTTATCCAAGGATTTCCACAATTCCTTGGCCGAAGAGGTTGAGCAGTACACATCAAAAAGTGCGTCTGAGAAGGCAGACAAGATTCTCCCATGGCAGAGATAATCCCTTGACTTAAACCTCTCTAAGGCAGCACTACGGCCAGGTCCCTCTTCATCAGGTGAAGGAGGATCTGTTTCTATGACAGAGAATAGCCCTAGCGTGGTAAGCCAGAACTTCATGCGTTGTTGCCAACGCCTAAAGTTCTGCCCCAAAAATCTTTCAGGTCTGGCGCTAGCCTCATCAGACCCAACTACCCTATCATTCATCATGTCTATTGATGCTTACAATAAATTCTCTAAAATTGTTGTAAATATAGCACTAAAATCAGTAATATATTTGCACCAATAAAATCAGGCAGCATGCAATAGACAGTAAATGAATTAGCAGGGTTAGGAAATAGTTATCCTCCGGTTGAAGCGTCGGCGCGCCGACTGTCTTTAGAGAATTTATTGCCGCCCAAGGTGCAGAGGCTCGTTGGCAAAATCCCCTCAAGATCCGACAACCACTCACGCCGTTCGTAGGTGCACTCCAAGACGAACACCGCAATTCGGAAGCAACCTCAGATCGCAATATCGGAAGCCTCAAGACCAAAACCGATCTCAGAAGACGAAAAAAGCGAAAGGAGAAGAACTGCCGATTGCTCAGAGGGAGAAGGAGAGAAGAAAGCAGTGAATGAATAGAATTGCTTCTTCCCCTTCTCCTTTTATAGATCTGAAGAGGCAAACATTTGCCTCTTCTCTCTGAGGGATCGCGACCACGCAGAAGCAAGGAGGAGTCGCGTCGAGCGCCGCAAGGGAGGGGCGCGTTTCTCAAAAAAAGAAGGAATAAAAAAATTAAACAAAAAGAAGGAAAAAATAAAATTAAACCAAACCAAATTGGTTTAGGAAACCAGACTGAACCGAAATAAACCAAATCAGGCCGCCCGCAAGCGCGAGGCTCACGGGCTGGGGATTTGCACCCCCCCTGCGCGCGATAATCGCGTGCGTCGCGCCCGGTTTATGGATTTCCGGTCCGGACCCCCTGAAACCACCTGGTTTGGGCTCAACCCGCGCATGCGTGTAGGTCCCCCTAAGCCATCTAAGCATGGTAGGAATGGATTGATATATAAGGCATTCCAACTCCAATGGCTTAGCAATGTGGGACTAAATTTCCTTCAATAAATTTGAAATTCCAAAATTCAACAGTCATATCAGTTATGGGGATAATGGACCTTATTTACAACTCAAGAAGCATCATTATTTGAGATAATTTCTAAGAATTATTTATTTATTATTTATGCTAATCTCTTCCTAGAAACATTCTTTGTTATTTGTGAGCACGGCTCACAAAGTACAGAGGTTATGAGCTATTTTGGTTGGCTCTATTGTCAAGCCTGTCGTCGGAGTTAGATTGAGGAAGGTGCTCTTCATAATGTGTTCGTCCACGGTAATCATAATTTGCCTATACTAAATCAATATCTTAGCTCCACCCCTGTCATAACTCCGGAGCCAACTTTTGATCATACAAATCATGTGGGAGCTATAGGATTTCTACCCTATCTATCTGTACACTGTGAGCATGTCCTAAATCTAACCAAATCGAATCACAATATGAAATTCACATTCAATTCACATGGTGAATATTTTATTATGCACCATAGCAACAAACTTTCACCATCATTTCCACTTTCTCGTTAAAAAAATAATATCATATCTAGTCAACCACCCACTAAATAACAAATTATATAATAAAATATAATATTTTTGTGTTACATATATATATAGATTTATATATATGATTAAAATAAATAAAACGACAGGGACAAGCACTCATTTCACGTTGTTTGGGTGTTGTATTTTGATTGTTTCGTAGTCATATTAATAATATCACTCGATTCAAGTCTATATTTAGAACTTAAAGAGATGGCGACTTAAAGTGAATTGTATCAATATTGAATTGCGCGCGTATCATCGTTTGGTTTTGGCTGGGAGTGTGATTGATAGGTTCCACTAATGAACTACTATTCGTATAGAGGGACCTAAAGTGTGATGATATCGTCTGTATCGGACCTACTCTAGATCAATAGGATGCGTCTATGTGACCCCACCCTTGTTAGTCGAGTCATCTCGCCGAGTTATTTTTTTGTCTAGGTCATACTTATTAGATGAGCTGTCATTGGTTCGACCTCCCAACTTGCCGAGTGTCTATTCGAGTAGTCGAGTGCACTAAGCATCCAAGTGTCTCATTGGCTTCTTTGAGTCATGTGTGTTCCTTAGGCTTTTTTCATGTGAAGTGTGTCTCTTTGAGCTTCTCTTCGTGAGATGCATCACTTACCCATGTTATTTTTCACGAGTCAATTATCTACGTCATAAAGAGAATGATGCGAGATAGATTTCACTTCAATGATTGGAAGTTTTTTTATGGGCATTTTTCTTTTTCACTAAAATGGAACAATTGCCTCGAACCATCCTTGTTGTCTCGATTTTGACAAAGTAGTTTCTAAAGTATCGAATGTCTTGAAATGATGTTCGAGTAAAGGAATAAAATGATAAGATTTTTAGTACTTCTTATTTTATAAATTTAAAATTAATAACTTACGAGGTGCTTTTGGCAAAAATAACGTATGGGAGGTGGAACTTGGAAGTTTGATTGATTTTAATAATTTAACTAAAACCCCATTTGCAATAATTAATTTCAAATTCCATACAAAAACACTACAATGATTATATATATATATTTTTAGTGGGGAAATGGAATATATTTATTTCTGAGGATGTGATCGTAAGATGGAGAAAGATTAAGCAGTCACAGGTGTCTCCATGGCCACATTGCCGGCGGAGTAGCGGATGTTTCCGGCGGCAGCGGAGGCGGCCTCCGCCTCCTCCCACAGCTCCGGCAGCGCCTCCTTCATTTTGTGGATGCTCTCCAGCGCATGGTCTGCCCCTTTAACTCGATGACGAGTCCCAACCTGAATCAATCGCGATCGAATAAATCCCAAAAAAATCATCGAAATTATGCTTCGAATTTGATCTTTACCAGCACGGTGTGCAGTCCGGCGCGCTTCCCGGCCTGGATGTTCCTCGCGCTGTCGTCGAAGAACACCTGCAAAAAAATAAAATAAAATAAAAAATTAAATTTTGTTCTCAGAAAAGCATTAAATCTGCGTTTGCGATCGCGGAAAAGCAATCAAAATTCGATCTTTACGGTTCTGTGGGGATCGATGTTGGCGATCCTCAGCGCCTGCTCCATGGCTTCCGGCGACGGCTTGCAGAGCACCGGCGTCTTCGGCAGCTCGACTCCGTCGACGCCCGCCCCCCGCGCGAAGTGCCCGACGATGTCGAACACTCCCGCCGCCGCCGGCGGCTTCGACGACGACGGCGGATTCACCGTCTCGAAACATATGATCCCCTCGAAGCAGTCTTCCAGCCCCAGCCTCTTCAGCACTTCGATCGCATGAACTTTATCAGCGTTTGTAAACACCTTTTTTTCAAAAAAAATATATATAAATAATTAAAACCATATTAGCAGTAAAATTCTGAAGAAAATACACATTTAAAAAAGAAAAAAAAAAGAGAGAAAAAAAAGCTTACAAGTTTGCGAATTGAGAGACCTTGCAAGAGTTGCCTTAGAACAGGATCTGGCTTTAGATTCTCATAAGGTAATCTTCCATGAACAAATCTGAATTAAACAGTAAAATTAAGACATAATTTCCTTCTTTTTCGTTAACTTTTCACAGAGGATTAGAGTTAATACCTGTGATAATCATCATAATCAAAGCTGTAGCCAATGGCCTGAAGGATTAACAAGAAGAAAACTCTGTTTAATGCTGGAGAACTGTAACTGAAACAGAAACATTAACGAACAGGAAATCTGAAGTACCCTTAAACCAGCCATTGTCGTGCCGTAGTTCTTGTACAGAAGGTTGCCCAACTCCGGCACCATGCTCTCTTCAATCCCTAATTCCTCAACCAAATAATCTGAAAGATCGAAACAAAAAAGATCTGTCAGCCAAAAAAAAAAAAAACTGAAAAAGGGGGGAAAAAAAAGACAGTTTCAGAATCGAACTTTACCTGCGATGTTCTTGCAGCATGAAGCTGCCATGCCGGAACTCAGTGGATACAGGGTGTCGTCAAGATCTGTGAACAAGAAGGAAAAAAAAGTGGAAATAAAGCTAGAAATTAGTGAAAAAGAAGAAGGCGAAAGAAAGTCAAAACTGAAAAAGGAAGAAAAATGCTTACCAAAGAGAAGGCAATCGTATTTAGGCCTCTGCGCTTGCCTGTAGCGAGCCTCGTAGTCCATGTCGATCGAGAAGGAGCTTCGAAACCGTGAAAAGAGTGTTATAATTGCATCAAAATGAGATTTTTACTATAAAAAGTCAAATTTTTGGGGGTTCCGAATTAGGGTTCATAAGTCCTCTGTCTATCTTCTCCCCTTCCGAAACAGTCCCATCTGAAGCTTACCGAAAGAAGAAGAATAGCAATGCCGCAGAGATCGACGTGCGACTCGATCAAGAACAAGGAACAAGAGAACTCCGAAAGATTTTTTTAAACTTTTTTGATTAATTTTCTCTTGTTGTTTGTGAAGAAACGGAGGAATGAAGAAATAGGCGAAGCGAAGAGGGAGGAAGAAGGCTTCGAGGCGGGGGCTTAAATAGGCGACGCCCCCGTCGCTAAGCCGCAATTAGCAACTTAACCACCACGCTAATGCTTAATTAATCATTAACTAGTCAACTTGTTAATCCATTTTTTTACTAATTAATCATAATTTTTTTTTTTCAAAATAAACCAACAAACAAACAAATAAATATTAATTTATTTAGCTCGTCTTATTTCCTTTCAGACACTTGTCATTTTAAATTCATAAACAATTTTTTTCTTTTTTGATATCGTGTAGTGTAGTAAATACATATAAGTAAATTAGATATTGAATGAATCTCATATGAGAGCATATTTTTCATGATTTCACCGTGATTTTATCCTTGTTTATTTTACAAATTTATCATATGATTGTCAGCTCTATTACATTCCCCGAGGAATTTTTTTAATATCGTGGTTGAAAACGTAAAGTATTACAGTCGAAGACAAAGTATTATATCACTATCATCGAACGTTTGTATTTGAAATTTCTCCCCGAAAACAGTCTATTGGGAGACCAATGGTACTATGTGAAAATGTCGCTTACCCTCAATATGATAAAAATTTAACTTAATTTGATCCTAAATCCCCCAATAACCCTAACCCTAAGCACCTCCTACCCCACAAGGTATCCCTCAATAATAGATACCATGGCAAGCAAGCTGGACTCCATGAAGCAACATGATTAAAGAGCCAAATATGTAGCTCCAAGAAGAGTCATCAATAAATGTTAAATTGGACAAAATAAATATAGTAATTAATCAAAGAGCATACTTAAAGTTGTGAAACTCTCAAAATGTATACTTAATTTTTAGATTTTTCAAAAACATATTTATTTTCCATTTTATCCCTCCCATCAATCATTTTTTTAATACAATATCACAATGATTAGCAAAAATAATAATATGAGAAATAATACATCAAGTTATATGTGTTTTTAATTAATTGCCGAAATAAATATCTAAGTCGGGCTTTCAGGAACTCCTATGAGTGTTGCCCTTTTATTTGTTATACAAAAACTTAATGTAAGCATAAACATATTTATATATAAACTTTAATTTTGGTTTAGGAAAACTTGTAAAAATGAATTATTGATTTTTAAAAAAATTATTTTGGGGGTAAATTGGATATTTGCTTGACATCTAGGGCATTGTGTTTTGGACCACGCAAGGAGATTCATATTGAAAATGAGTTGTTGGTTCAAAGTCATGTCCAATTATATTGAATATTGTGGCCTCCAGATGGAGTGCACTGGCAATTATTGCCATTGTTTCTATCTAAATATTATAAACATCTATTATTGCAATCATTAGTATCATATTTTTATGATTGAATTTCTTATATATTTTGTGCATTTTAATAAATGTATCATAATTTTTTTTAAGAAAAACAAACTTGATTTATTGTTCTTTCTCATTAATCAATCACTTGATTCGGGATACAGTGAATCGTTAAATTTATTATTTGATAAAGTAAATGGGTTAAATAAGCCGAGTTTAAAATTAATAAAGTTACTAAAATTATTAATTAAGTTTTATTTATTTTATTTTATTTTTAGCTTGTATTTGGAGGAGCTGGGAGAAGAAAAAAATATTAAAGAAAGATTTACGGTTTAAAGCTGGGAGAGGAACGGAAAAAAGTTTGCTGTTTTTTTTCTCAGTTACTAAAGTTGAAGATATTAGGTTTGATTTATAGGCTCAAAATCTAGCTACTCTAACCTCTACCATTAATTCACTTAATATTGTGATTAAGGATGAATATTCGATTAAATAATCGATCCGATCGAATTTAATAAATTAAAATATATTATAAAATAACATATGTATGTGAATGTCCATAAACTTTTAATATTTCATAAACTCTCCCATTGCTTCATAATCCATTGGCTCTCGTAATTTCTTAATTTATGTAAATGCATGAGCATGAGAATTTCACGATGGTTGAGTACCTATAAACTTTTTCTTTTTTTCTTTATCTCCGGGGCTATAGTGTAGCAGTAAGGCGACTAGTCACTTTTCCAGACATCCGCGATTCGATGCTCAGCTACGGCATATTTACAAGAATTTTTTCTCTAAATGGAGTGCGAATCCTGGGACGCTGGGCTTCTAGACTATCCACTATGAGCGCTTCTCGATTTACCCTGCCGGCCGGTGAGAAATTTCAGTGAGACCGGGCCGGTCGTAAAACCTCGTTAATTATAGTATATATTCTTTTTAAATATGAAAAAAGATTAATAATAGTTTTTTATGTAATTATTTATATAATTTCATAATACGTTATCAACACGAAAGTTTTATATTTTTTTAATCCAATTATAGGTAATATCAAAAAATATATAGATATATTTATTTTTTTCTCTCCATCAAAATTATTCACATGTGAAGAAGTTAAATTTATAATTCCTTCGTACTTTGTTAGTTTTTGTCTAATTAACTATTAGTTAGTTATTTATTTGCATGACCTACAAGTTTTCAAAAATATTTTTTAGTTATGTGTAATAAAATCATCTTCCGATTATATAATAGTTTATCATTTATTAATAAATATATATAATACATAATAATCATTATTCGTGATTTAGTTTTCTTTGTATTAGATTCTCACTATGTCCAATCATTCAAAGTTTGTGATTTAGTTTTCTTTGTATTAGATTCTCACTATGTCCAATCATTCAAAGTTTGAATTTATGATTATTCACATTTTAATTCAGGAAAAAATTAACTATCATAAATTTTGGATACGGAGAATCATTAGGATGCTATGAGTCTTTGAGACACTATAGACTACATTTGGTAGGGGATAATCTATCCTGTAATGTAATCAAGATTACATTAAAAGTTAGATTTCTTTGTTTGAAATAATTTTAAAATTGTAATTTAATGAAATCTCGATTATAAAAGTGACTCAAGATTTGTAATCTCGATTACAAAACTAAACCGATGCAATCTGATTACATTACAGCTTGTAAAGTCATCGGCCGTGCGACGGTCGCCGCCCGACCGCCACTTGCTCGCCGGCCGACAGCCGACCGCCGGTCGTCGGTCGCCGGTCGCCTGCCGTTCGTCGGTCGCCGGTCGCAGCTGTTGCCGGCCGGCCGATCGCCCGCCGTTCGCCGGCGGCGCGCCGCGGCCCGCTGGTCGCCAACCATGGTCGTCGGCCGTCGTTGTCAGTCGTCGGCCGCAAATCTTCGATCACATTACAGGATGGATTACCCTTCACCAAACGCTGTCTATGGTTATCAAAGATTACATACAACTCGTTATTAAACATAGTAATGTGATCTTGATTACATTACATTACAAACTTAATTACATTACAGACTCGATTACATTACCTCTTACCAAACGCAGCCTATAAGCAATGATACTCATCCGTCACCATCTACATAAAAAATTAAAAATCGAATATTTGATGATTAAAGAACCACTTAAGCTATAGAATAATTTGAAGGAAATGTATAACCACTATAAAATTATGATTCTTTCAAATCTTCGTTATGAATGGATTCATTAACGTTTACATGATTTCACATTTGTAAATGAATATAACTCAGTTATGTTTAGAATTAGCTCAAAATTAAAATTATGTGGTGAAAAATTAACAATAAAGATATGTTGAAAAAATATAGTCCATCATTCATACATCTAATATGATCTTGCAACAACAATATAGAGACACAAGTTTCAAAAAATATTTTGAGTTGATTACATGTCTTTTTGTGGTTGAAGAAAATAATTACGAGCTTTCGATGAAAATTCATGAGTCTTGGCTTAACTTGTGCTAGCTAGTCCATTCCCTGAAGTGAATGAGATAATTTATAAAAATGATAAATGACAGCACAAACAAAAAATTCATCATGATCATGATTATAGACATAAAAATGATCAATTTCAAAAAAATCTTGGTGATTACAATAAAAGAAATATGATAACTCACTAGAAGCGAATTAACAATAATGTGCATGGAAGTGGACAAATGACAGATAAAAAGGTTAAAAGTGAATAAAATAATGATTAAATTTTTTTTAAAAAAATCATATTATATATGTGACATGAAAGGACATTGGTCACATACTTGTCGTAAGCCAAAATACCTTACTGATCTCTACCGAGCCTTTTCAAAAGGCAAACCAAAAGATATAGAGACAAATGTTGCCTTTCAAGATAATAACACAATTCTTGGTCCTTCTATTACAACACATTTAGATGATTCTGATTTTTCTACATATTGTGATGGTAGGAAACGAAGATATATATGAAAATGTCTAAGATGATCAAATATTTTAAAATAAATTAGTTCGTTTGCTATTATATTCCTTTAGCAATCTTATATTTGTTTCTCATTATGTATTTCTTTTGTTTTAATAAAGAATATCATAATTTTTAGATTCAATAATGGAGATTTATGTCTTGTTGATAATGTAATAACACATTCTATATTTATATTCAGAAACAAAAATATTTTTCTTATTTAGAAATGAGTGAATGTAATGTTAATACAATATACAATAGTATAAATATTATTAAAGGTTTCAAAAATATCATTATTTGGAGGAACAAAATTTGTCATTTACAATGCATTATTCTCTCCTAAGTTTCAAAAAAATTTGCTAAGTTTTAAAGATATTCACCGGAATGAATATCACATTGAGAACATGACAAGAATATTAAATATCTCTATATATTACAAAATTAATATTGGGTAAAAAGACACGTATATAAAAGATTTTCTGTTTTCTCATCTGATTTGTACTATATAATAATATATGGGATAGAAATAAATGCAATAGTAAACCCAAAGTTTACTGACTCAAATAATTTTATGCGTTGGCATGACCGATCGAGACATCTTAGTTCTATAATATTTTGAAAAATTATCAAGAATTCACATGAACCCATTAAAGGACCAGAAGATACTTTAATTAAATGAATTCTTGTGTGCTACTTATTATAAAAGAAAACTTATTGTGCTGCCTTTATCGTCTAAAGTTAGAATTACATTTCCTGTATTTTTAGAACGTATAAAAGGCAATATATGTAGGCCTATTTATCGACCATGTGGACCATTTAAATATTTTATGGTTCTAATTGATGTCTCTATAGGATAGTCACATGTATGTTTATTATCAGCTTATAACTTAGCATTTGCAAGATTGCTCACATAAATAATTATATTGAGAGTGCAATTTCTAAAATATATTCTACCAAGAAAATATGTCTTGATAATGCTGGTGAATTTACATCCCAAATATTTAACGACTAATATGTCTATTGGGATAACTATTGAACATCTTGTTGCTTATGTTCATACACAAAATGGTTTAGCAGAATCAGTTATTAAACACCTCCAGTAAATAGCAAGACTATTGATTATGAGAACTAAACTCCCTATATCCATTTGGGAATATGCTATGTTGCATGCAACAACACTTATACTTATCAGGCAACTAATTATCATATATTTGTTGGTGCAATCGACCTAAGTTTGATTGATACGATCATGAGTTTTGATGTGTGTGCCAATATGATTAAGTTAGGTTTTCATATTGGTTTGATGTGTGTATGAGTCATGCAGGACTTGGTGGAACACACATGTGGGAGATCTCATCCTGGTGCTCGGGCCCCTGAGTCGGTGAAGGATGGTGCATCCGAGGGACCGTCAAACGAGGAGTAACGAGCGGAGCCAAGAGAAGCAGACTTCAAGGGATATGCGAAGAATGACATCGCGACGAGCCGAGAGCTTGGATGCATTCGAGAGATAGGAGCTAAAGGAAGAGAGCCTCAAAGGGTGACTTTAGAGAGAATAAGTGTGAGTGTGTAATAAGAGCAGTTGACTGGTAGGAACACCAGTTGACTAATCTATCTATGAGTTTCGAACAGTAAGAACAGTCGACTGGTCTGGATGGCAGTCGACTGGTCTGGATGGCAGTCGACCGGTCTGTTCGAAATTTAGACATTTGACTAGCCATTGGTTGAGCACCAGTTGACTGGGGTTGGCAACAGTCGACCGATGTCGGGACTGAGCTATTTTGTTAATAGCTCTCTCCTCTATTTAAAGGGAAGCTTTGAGGCTTGAGAGAGGTTAGATGTTCAGTTGAAAACTCTCTTGCTCAAGTGCTCAAAGCTTTCACACATTTTCCTCCTAACCCTAATTCTCATCTTGTGAAGGGGAAGATAGATTTGTGAGAGGTTGTTCTTCACCGAGAAGGAGAAAGCTTAGCCGGAGATTGCCGGGGACTAATCCACCGAAACATTGAGGATTCGTCCATCTCAAGGACACACCATGGAGTAAGAGCAAGCAATCTTCGAACCATATAAAGGATAAGTGTTAGCATTGTCTTTTTTGTTATAGTTTCATTTCCGCTAGCACAACTAACCTTGTAGGAAGAATCGCGAATTGAGGGTGACAAACTATTCACCCCCTCTAGCCAGGCCATTCGATCCAACAATATTCTCCCCTTTACAATTAACTTTTTGTCAGGAGCCTAATATATCCTAGTTGAGAATATTTGATTGTGCGATATATGTGTCAGTTAGTCCACTATAATGCACTAAAATGGGGCTTTAAAGGAAATTGAGAATATATGTTGGATATGTTTTTTCTTCAATTATAGATATTTGCAACCAATGATAGGAAATGTCTTTACAGTGCGATTTGCCGATTGTCACTTGAATGAAATAATTTTTTCAAAGTTAGGAGAAGAAAATAAAGAGTTTCCTAAAGAAGTCACTTGACATGCATCATTATTATAATTTGATCATTATACAAATTAATGTGAACTTGAAGTTCAAAAAAATAATATATTTACAAAATATTACAAATCAATTGGCTAATGCATTCATTGACTAAAAAAGTGACTAAGTTATATATTCCAGCTATTAATTCTCTGACTCATATTGATATACTAATTAGACAATCAATTAATGCTCTAACCCACATTGACTACTCGTCTGAAGCGTGGTTGACCAATCGGTTCTGATCCGGGTGGATGATTTCTTAGAAGGGTCAGGAGCTCGGTCGGGTTCTATTGCCGCTCTGAACCTGCAATAAATAGACCGGGCCAAGGGTCACCCGAGGTTTGGTACTCGGGGTCGGTCACCCGAGATCTAACACTCGGAGTTGGTCGCCCGAGGTCGGGACACTCAGAGTTGGTCGCCCGAGGTCGGGACACTCGGGGTCGGCCTCCCGAGGTCGGGCACTCAGGGTCGGCCGCCTGAGGTCGGGCCCTTAAAGTCAGTTATCGGGGTCAGGCATTCGTAAGCACTCGGGGATGATCGAATAATTATAGGCTGTCCCTATCAGTATTCGTAAGACAACCCCTTCGACATAATCATTGTCTGACAGAGCCGCCAAGAGTTAATGGGGAACAGAAAAGACAGCTTTGACAGGGTGTCAGGCGGCTGTGGCGGTCTCACAACATTAATACGACTGTCACTATCACAATCTGCCAACTGATCCTCTCTTAATGAGATTTGCCAGCCCTGACACAGCAGAGAGTTTCTTCTCCCCTATATAAACCCCCCTTTGGGCTTCAGAAAAGGGATTGCTGCCACTTTGCAACCACACCACTACTTTGCGAGCTCCATTTCGGTCCGAGCCGAGTGACTTAAGTCTTCTTCCTATTCATCCCGAGTCAGACCCCCCGAGTCACAGCAGACCGGGTTGTCTTGGTCAGACCGAGTCATCCGAGTGAGAACCGGTCTTCGCTTGTCGACAGGATCAAATTTGGCGCCGTCTGTGGGAAATCCCGCCTGATCGAAAGATGAAGATGAGCGACTCCAACCGAGTGACTGTTACTCTCTCACAAGAAGACTTGGAGCTGCTGATAGAAGCAAGAGCCAGGAAATTGGCGGAGGCCCAACAAGCAGCTGCCCGACTCACTCAGGCAGGCCCAGCCGAGCACACTGCTCGTGTGGGCACTGAAGGAGGGGTCCAACAGGAGGACAATCCTCACTTCCACCGGGCGTTGTTTGGCCCGGCCGAGGGAGCAGGACAATCAGACCCTCATGAAGCTACATCCAGCCATACCAGAGCTAACAAAGGGAAGGCTCCCCTTGTGCCGACCCCGGCGGAGCGTACAGGGTTCCCCTTTTCCAACCAGATATTGCAGGAGCCCTTGCCCAAGCATTTCCGACTCCCGTCCATCACTGAATACGGGGGAGCTACTGATCCCGAAGAGCATTTAATGAAGTTCGAGAACGCTTCAATGTTGCATCAATATTCAAACGGAGTAAAGTGCCGAGCATTCCTGACCACTTTGTCCGGGCCGACCCAACGATGGTTCGACAGACTGCCGGAGGGATCCGTAAGAGAATTTTCTGACTTTAAAAGATTGTTCCTCCAGCATTTCGCGAGCAGTAAGAGACACCACAAAACCAGCCTCAATCTTTTTACCCTGAAGCAGGGCTCCAAAGAGCCCCTCAAAGCATACATCAAAAGGTTCAATCAAGTCGCGTTGGATGTATCCACTGCCACGTCTGAGGTGCTAGTCAGTGCCTTCGCACAAGGCTTACAAGAGGGCGAGTTCTTCAGATCCTTGATCTGAAAACCTCCGAAGGACTTTGAAAGTCTCCTAGGCAAAGCCAGTAAGTACGTGGATGTGGAAGAAGCACAAGCCGCCAGGCGACCGGAGGTCAGACCGGCGCCCGAGGTCCCCCAGCATCATCAGAGAAGTGCGCCTCCCGGAGGACCTCTCAGAAGTCCCAGAGCTATGGGACACCGATAAGGAACCGAAAGGGGAATAGTTCAGCAAGTGGCCCAGGGTTGCCTCCCCTCCAGGTGGCAGCCCTACTGTTCTTTTCATAACAGCCACACCCACGACCTTCAGGACTGCTGGCAGGCCGGCAGGGGTCGGGGTCGTGCTGGCAGGGGTAGTCCGAGAGGAGCCCAACAGGGAGGCAGTCGAGGTTGAGGGAGAACAGCGTAGAACCAGTCAGAGGTCAATGCTCGATCGACCGCCCCCACAACCAGACAACTGTTCCCGACCCCCGCCTCCCTGGGGCGCGGCAGTGCTAATGAAGAACAAGCCAACCAGCAGAATGCAGTACACGGGGCCATCCATGTGATTTCTGGTGGCCCCACCTATGGGGATTCCAATAGTGCTCAGAAGTCGCAGGTTAGGCGACTCGATATCTACCAAGTGGGTTCCAGCTCTGCCCAAGCTCAAGGGCCGCAGATTAGTTTCGGCCCTTCAGACTTACAAGGAATAGAAGTACCTCATGATGATGCCCTGATCATCACAGCGATCATAGCTAATTACCAGATTCATAGAACCATTGTGGACACGGGAAGTTCGGTAAACATCTTGTACTTAAAAGCTTTTGAGCAATTGCAGATTGAAACTGCTGAGCTCCAGCCCATGGCCACACCTCTGTTTGGATTCACGGGGAATGAAGTCCAGCCTTTGGGCCAGATCAAGCTGGCCATCTCACTCGGCGATGAACCCTTAAGAAGGACCAAGTGGTTGATAGATACCATTTTATTGATCATTTGAGTTGTTAAAATCCATGTTTGACCTATGTTTTTATTGCTTAACTATGATTTTACCCTAGGTTTTAGGATTTCCTCTTATTTTGGACTTAATTGCAAAATTACACATTTTTCTGGATTATTTGGCCACTAATTTTCTGATATATTTTTGTAGGCATGAAAGGATCCTAGACCTAGGGCATATTGGGTCAAACTTGAGTCGGAAGTGAACCGAATCGAATTATCAAGCTTACGATTAATCCGGGCCGTCCGATTCAAAAGCGGCTAGATCTGAGCCATCCGGGACAATCTGAAGCAATCCGAGCTAGGGTTAGGGTTGATCAAGCATTCTGATCAAGATATGAAGGTTTCATCCCAATCAGAGCTAAATCAACCGTTGGATCAAGCTTGGAGGGCTCTAGATCGTCCATTCAAAGATAAGGTTGATCTGGACCATCTGTTGCAAATCTGGAGGATCCGAGCTACCACAAGGTAGATCCTGACCCCTGATCATCATCATTAAAGTTTGGCTCAAATCAGAGCAAGATCAGCCGTTGGATCTTCTCAAATCAATCACAGCCGTCCATTGTTAGCTATTTAATCAAAAATTCCCAGCAGCTTCTCCTCGTCGCGCTCCGCCGCTACAGTAGGTTGCTTCGTTTCTTCTTCGTTTTCCAGCTGATTTCTTCCATCCAAGGGGCGCGACCACCTCATCTCTTCATCTAGATCAAGTCGAGGTCACTGGGGAGAGCAATCGGTGGAGTTTCAAGCTCGGAATTGGGCAAGAACAGGGCTGTTTGAGGGTTTCGGCAGTTTTGTATTTGATAGCTTCGATTTCGGTTTTGTCAAGTTCTACATCAATCCAAGCCATCTGGAGGGGTTCTCGGACAAGCTTGGAATATTCCCGCACCTTCGTTTCAATCAGACAAGGCCAAATTGAAGAATTCGAATGGGTTTTCCTCCTTGAATAGTTTTGAGCTAAATTCGACCACCGATTCAGTTCCTTAGTGAATTGCTGAGCTTAGGGGTTCGAGGCCAGCCCTTGCGTGACGAACAAGGAGACCTTGAGCTAATGGAGTGATTGGGGTTTAGATTTCTTGTTGTAATTTCAGTTTTAGATGTAATTTCGTTTCTACAGTTTGTCCATTTACTGAATTTCGTATCAGCAGATTAGTCTCCTTGTTTGGACCGTTTCTTTCTCAATTGGAGGCTCATCCTTGAGTGACAGCAAAGATTCGTGAGCTGAGATGAGAGATTGAAGCTTTGCTTAGTTAAATTCCATTACAATTAGCTGTAGTTTTTGAATTCTGCAATTGTTCTGTTTTGATTTTCGATTCAGCCACCTAGTTTCGATTTCTGACTTTGTTTCTGCCATAATTAAGTTTTGAATCTTCAAGTTAGTTAGCTAATGAGTGTGTTTAGTGAACAAGCAACTTAGTTTCAATTAGTTTTACAAATCGGCAATTGCGTATCAATTTTTGCCCTTGCGTATCCAGTTTTCCAAGCTGCGTATCAGCCCTTTCCCTGTGCGTGCCATGTCTCGTTTCTGATTTTTCCAAGTTCATTTGAATTCAGTTGTGTTTACTTGAATTTCTGCATTTGCAAACCATATTTAGTTTTCAGATTTTGTTTCTGCGTATCAGATTATGGTCTCGGCATTGAATTGTTTCGAACTGAACTGAAATTGCTTGGATCTGAATTTCTGCAATCAACTCTGGATTTCTGCATTTCTAGCTTACCATATATGCTAGCTAATTCCAATTCTGCGGTTCAAAGTTTACAGATCTGAAGTTGTATTAGTTGAGCTTCACCTTAGAATTTTATAGCAACTGAAGTCAATTGGTTTGCTAGCTTTTGTATCCAATTAATGTTGAAATAAATTTCTGCAATTAGTTGTTCGAATTTGCTTCAATTGAATCCTGAATTTCTACATTGAGTGTGAGTTTGCATTCCTGTCTCCACAATTTTGCAAGGTTTCTGAATTATCAGCCCACTTTCGAAATATCAATTGGAATTAGTTGGATTTTGGCACATAAGTTGACTTGATTTACTTGGCCACAACTTGTATCAAGTAAGGCTTGGCATTGGTTTTGTATTGAACTGTTTTTAGATAAATTTGCATTTGATTTGGATATGCTATCAGATCTGTTTTGCAACTTCGGTTAAGTTACCTTGGTTCATTTAGTTCCATTAGTTGAGTCTCTTAGTGGCACTTACTTCGTTTGGCTGATCTAGTTGAGTGCTTTTATTTTCCTTGCGATTTCATTTCCAAATTTACAACCAAAACCCAATTACTTATTTGAAACCCAAAAACACAAACGACACCTAAACACAAGCGCGAATCAAACAAACCTTCAACTAGTCCCTTGGAAAAAATACGACCTGTGACCCCTTTACTACGTTTTCATATTTTGATTGCAAAAAGGGTTTTCAGCTTTCATATACATTTAAATTTGAGGCCCACATTCGTGACAGTATATTTTGGGCCTGTCAGTGGTCTACCTTCCTGGTAGTGGACGCCCCCTCAGCTTACAATGCCATCCTGGGTCGACCGGCGCTGAATGAGTTCCGAGCCGTGGTGCCCACTTTCTACTTGAAAGTCAAGTTCCCCGTAGGTGATCAAGTCGGCGAAGCTAAAGGAGATCAGAAGGTCGCTCGCCGGTGTTACATGGATGATGTCCGAGTGGAAGTAAGGAAGGCCTTCCGAGCTCCGCCGGCCAGTTGCAACATGGTACAGTCCTCTCAGCCTTCCCCCTGGGTTGAGCTGCTTGAAGAAAAAGAAGAGGTCCAACTCTTGCCGGACCAAGAAGAGACTAAAGTGAGGATAGCTCCGGGACTATCGCCTGACCTCCGTCAACAACTGATAGAATGCCTGACGTAGAACCAAGATGTATTCGTCTGGTCCCAGCAAGATCTGAAAGGGGTCAGGCCCGAGGTCACGGAGCACAAGCTACACGTTTACTCGGACGCCCGACCTGTGAAGCAAAGAAAAAGAGACTTTAGCCCCGAGCAGAATAAGATTATCCAGGCCGAGGTGGAAAGGCTGCTGATCGCCGGACACATCCGAGAAGTGTAGTTCCCTACTTGGCTGGCCAACGTGGTGCTGGTCTCCAAGCCGGGGAACAAGTGGAGGGTCTGCATCGACTTCAGAGACCTTAATAAAGCCTACCCCAAGGACTGCTACCCGCTCCCCTGGATAGATCAGATGGTAGACTCCACTGCGGGAAGCGAGCTCATTTGTATGCTGGATGCCTACCAGGGATACCACCAAGTACCCTTAGCCCGGGATGATCAAGAGAAGGTCAGTTTTGTCACAGCGGAGGGAACCTATTGCTACACTGTCATGTCCTTCGGACTCAAAAATGTTGGGGCGACCTATCAGAGGCTGATGAACAAGGTCTTCAAGGAGCAGCTCGGGAAAAACGTGGAGGTGTACGTAGATGACATCCTCATCAAGTCCCTCCGCGCCGCCGACTTGATAGCAGATGTGCAAGAGACCTGCTGCACTCTCAGGAGGTATGGCCTCAAGCTTAATCCAGCTAAGTGCCTGTTCGGAGCTAAGAGTGGTAAATTCCTCGGATACATCCTGACCGAACGGGGGATAGAGGCTAATCCAGGCTAAGTGAAGGCTCTGTTGGACATGCCTCCCCCCAAAAACCTAAAAGAAGTCCAGCGCTTGACGGAGAGAATCACTGCCTTGTCCCGATTCATCTCCTGGTCGGCTGATAGAAGCCTGCCGTTCTTTAAAGTTCTGCGCAAAGCCACTAAGTTCCAATGGGATGTTGAATGCGACCAGGCCTTTGAAGAGTTGAAGACCTACTTGATCAGTCTGCCGGTGTTAGCTAAACCTGAGAAAGGAGAACCATTGTATGTTTATTTATCTGCTACTGAGGGAGCCTTGAGCGCTGTACTTGTAACCCAGAAGTAGACCGAACAGCAACCGGTCTATTTCTTTGGGCACTTACTTAAGGAGGCCGAGTGTAGGTATACCATACTCGAGAAATTAGCTTATGTCCTTGTATTGATGGCTCGGCGACTGCAGCTATACTTCTTGGCTCATCCTATCTGAGTGCTGACCAATAGCACACTCGGGAAGGTGTTGATCAACCCTGAGGTCTCCGGTCGGATGGTTAAATGGACGACTGAACTAAGTGAATATGATATCCAGTACCAACCCCGAACTGCGATCAAAGCTCAGGCCTTGGCGGATTTCCTAAGTGAACTCCATGCAGAGGAAGAAGAAGGGATATGGAAGATCTATGTAGATGGGTCAGCCACTCGGGCAGGGAGTGACGTGGGAGTCTTGTTGGTCTCCCCAGACGGAAACTCGCTGCACTTAGCCGTACGCCTAGAATACCAGGCTACCAACAACCAAGCAGAATATGAAGCTCTTCTGGCAGGTCTACAAGCAGCCAAGCACGTGGGGGCTACTCGGGTCATCCTGTACTCTAACTCCCAGTTGGTGACTCGGCAGGTGACCGGGCAGTTCGAGGTCAACGATGAAAAGTTACAAGCTTATGTGGAGGCTTACAAGCAATTACAAGCAGAGTTTCAAGAAGTCCAAATTTTACAGATCCCTCGGGGGGATAATGCCAAGGCTGACGAACTGGCTAGGTTAGCCAGTTCGGTCCATCCCTGGGTCTTCCGCGGACCGTCACCTCAAGTCATGCTGGTAGCTCAGGTGGAAAGAGAAACAGAAGTGGAAATACAAGGAGACTGGCGAGCCCCATTTATAACCTATCTGAAGGAAGGGACTCTTCCGGTCAGCTCGGAGCAAGCCAGGATATTCAAGATAAGGGCAGCCAGGTTTACTCTGATAGGAGACGTGTTGTACAAGCGAGCCTTCTCCCGACCACTGCTCAGATGCCTGGGAGAAGAAGATGCAGATTACGTGCTGCGAGAAGTACACGTGGGGTCCTGCGGAAACCACTCAGGAGGTCGGTCCATGGCTCGGAAGGTTTTACTAGTAGGTTACTTCTGGCCGACCCTCCAGAAGGACGCTGAGAGATTGGTCCTTTCTTGCCTTTCTTGTCAGAAGTACCAGAATCTATCGCACCGACCTGTCGAGATGCTGAGAGCTTCCACTGTGTCCTGTCCTTTCGACCAGTGGGGCATGGACATAATAGGACCGTTCCCTAGGGCAGCCGGTCAGAAGAAGTTCTTGCTAGTGGCAGTGGATTATTTCACTAAGTGGATTGAGGCAGAGGCCTTAGCCCGGATTACTGAACAAGCCATGAAGAAGTTCCTGTGGCAGAATATCTTATGCCGATATGACATACTGCACAAGCTGGTGTCAGATAATGGTCGACAATTTCAGGGTCGGATAATAAGAGAGTGGTGCAAGGAGTTCGGGATCAAACAGGCCTTCACCTCAGTGGCATACCCCCAAAGTAATGGTCAGGCCGAGGTAGCTAACAGAGAAATTTTGAAGGGACTCAGAGCCAAGTTGGACCAGGTCGGAGGGTCCTGGGTGGACGAGCTACCCGGCATTCTGTGGGCTCTCCGGACCACTCCTAAAGAAGGGTCAAGGTGCACACCCTTCCAGTTAGTATACGGTAGTGAAGCTGTAGTACCCATGGAGGTCGGCTGTGAATCTGACAGAAGACATCTGTACGGGGAAGACAATGCGGAGAAGAGACGGGCGGAGCTAGATCTGATTGAGGAGGTCCGAGCCAAGGCTGCAGTACGTATGATTGCCTATCAGCAACGAATGCGACGCCAATACAATCAGAAGGTTATACCCCGCAATTTCCGAGTAGGAGACAAGGTATGGAAAAGAGTCAAGCCAGTCGGGGAAGTAGGCAAGCTGGAGCCTCAATGGAGTGGCCCTTTCCGGGTAGTCGAAGCGCTGGGGTCAGGAGCTTACTATCTACAAGACGCTCAAGGAAAACGGCTCGGAAGACCTTGGAGTGCAGTGCACCTAAGATTGTACCGTGAGGAGAGTGGAGAAAAATGATTCTTGTAACTGTACTCAGAAAAAACGATGATAAAAACTGACTCTCCAAAAGACAACTACAGCAAGTTATAAGTGGGCTTGCTCTCACGCACCCACCGGACTCGGCGCCGATCGGGCGTGGCGTTCCACGTTCGGTCGGGCCCGGTCGGGCGTGGCGATCCACGCTTGGTCAGGGTAAGTCGGACGGTGTCCAGACTCTTGCTAAGGCAAGTTATAAGTGAGCTTGCTCTCACGCACCCACCGAACTCGGCGCCGATCGGGCGTGACGTTCCCCGTTCAGTCGGGCCCGGTCGGGCATGGCGATCCACGCTCGGTCAGGGTAAGTCGGACGGTGTCCAGACTCTTGCTAAGGCAAGTTATAAGTGGGCTTGCTCTCACGCACCCACCGGCTCGGCGCCGATCGGGCGTGGCGTTCCACGTTCGGTCGGGCCCGGTCGGGCGTGGCGATCCACGTTCGGTCAGGGTAAGTCGGACGGTGTCCAGACTCTTGCTAAGGCAAGGTATAAGTGAGCTTGCTCTCACGCACCCACCGGACTCGGCGCCGATCGGGCATGGCGTTCTACGTTCGGTCGGGCCCGGTCGGGCGTGGCAATCCACGTTCGGTCAGGGTAAGTCGGACGGTGTCCAGACTCTTGCTTAAGGGAAATACGAAATAACACATTTCTGTGACCTTCAATGCCGGGACGTGGCTCCCCACGTTCTGAGAGACAAAAGGGGTATTGGGTCGGCTTGATAAAGTTGAACTAGTCGAACCGACGCACACAAGCCAACTCGGCTTTGCCGATGAGGTTAACTCGTCGAAAACAAGATAGAACGCTAAGTCAGGGTACCAACCCGACCGAACGATATGTCCGAACCCGAGCAACGGCCTGACTGAATGATTGAGAGCTCAGATACACTGAGCGCCTGACACTTAGAAAAATTTTCTGCTTGGCTTACGAAATCGAACTAAGAGGAACGGTATGAACGTCCTGAACGGTCAACGCTTAGTGAAAATTCGCGGTGCGGTTCAAATATCTGCCCTTTCGGAATAGGTCGACCACACTGAGTGGATGATACTCAACAAAAATCTGGAGCATAATAAATGAGCAAATGCGAGGTTGAAAGCCTGCAACGCAAGGGCATAACCGGTTAAGGTAAATAAGAAAAGGCCTGAGGCCGTCACAAAATTAAGCCCTAAGGGCCAAGTCAGCCTAAAACATCACAAGACATCATAAGTTTTCTAAGGCCCAACGGCCAGGTCGTTGCAAAACATCAGAAGGAGAGAACCTAGTCTAAGAGAACGGGGGGAAGGCGTCTTCAGGAATCGACGCTTTGATCCGCCTCGGCTTCACCACATTGGGGGGAAAGTCTGCGGGAAGGTGGCCGGCTTCAATTAGCTGCTGGACGGCGCCCTTCGCGCCGTACAAGATCATGCCCCCAGTCCGCTCGGCCACTTGATCCAAGAAGGAGTCCGACTGAATATAGGCCACCCGGGCTGCTTCAACCCGGGCGGACTCGCCCGACTTATAATCCTCCAACTCCTTCTTGAGCCGAGCAAGCTCGGTGTCCTTCTGAGCAAGCTCGGTATCCTTCCCCTGGAGGGTGGTCTCCCGAACAGCTAGTTGTGCATCCTTGTTCACTAGTTGAGTTTCTAAACCTTGAAAAGCTTCTTGTTGGGCGGCCAACTCCGTCTCTTTATTCTTCAGAGCAAGTTGAGTCTGGTGATGAGCAACATCCGATTCCTTCAATTTCCGTTGGAGTCCCTTGGCGTCTGTGGTTATCTTGGCCAGGTCAGAATGGGCTCGGGAATACCGGGCCTTGAGAATCTTATTTTCACCCTCCAAATGAGCCACTCGGTTAGTTAGGCACTCCGTCTCCACTACAGACTGGGCCAACAACCGTTGCTCTTCTTCCGAACCGACCTCCAACTCTGATATACGCAGCCTCAGCGCAATTATTTCTGAGCGAAGCTGGTCTAGCCCCTCGTCGCCTGGAGGAAGGGTGCATTGCGCCACTTTAGCCTCCAGGTCTCTTACTCTTCGTTCGGCCGCTCGACGCTCCCTAGTGTTGGTGACCAGCGCCTGGCTAACTGCATGGCTCAACGCCCATTGCTGCAAAACGACATGAAGGGCATAAGGATAAGTATAACTAACCAAGTGACGGAGAAGGTACCTGAGTCATCCCCATGAAGAAGTGGTCAGCCAGGCTGACAGGATCCATCGCGAAAGACGCCGTCCATCCTTCCTCCCAGCCCGAGACCAACATGCCATGCAGATTAAGTGGCTGGGGCTGGACTGTCGGGGTTAGCATAGTGGCTGAAGGCACCTGGACGTCCACAACTGACCTCGGAGGGGAACGCATGGACAGCAGCGCTTCCACAGCTTCAATGTTTGTGGTGCCCGCCTGAGGGACCTGGAGACTCGGCGCAGTCCCCGAGGTTGACGCGGCGGGTGGCACTACTGGGGAGATAGGAGGTCGGGCCACTGAGCGAGGTGTTGACTGGGTCGAACCCCGAGGGTCAGGTAGGGGAATAGCTGAAACAGGAGCTGAGCCCGGGGCCGGAGCCTGAGGGCTGGGCATAGCTCGGTCAGGACGAGAAGGCACTGCGACTTGACCTCCCGCGGTCGGTGCTGGAGGTGAAGGCATACCCACTCGGAGAACCAACCGGCGACGCTTTCGGACCAAGCTAGTAGAAGCTGCCTGGGCCGTTTCCTCTTCTTCTTCTTCTGCCTGGGTGGATATCCTCTCGCCAGCCACCCGAGTTGGCGCTCCCACATCTCCGGTCGGGAAACTCTCTCCAAGGTCGGTTGCTGCAGCTTCCGGCAGCTCGGGATCTGATGCAATGGTTGCTGGCGGTACCGCCCGGGCAGCCGCTAGCTGGGCGGCCAAAGCCTCCATGGCTTCTTCATCCCGATCCAATACGACATCAACCCTAGCGTTATACATGACTTCGAATGCACAAAGGAAAAAATTTTAGTTAGCATTAACAAACTTACAAAGCGAGTAGGGACGTACCGAGGGTGCCGGGTAGCTCCGCCGGGACTTGGCTCAGCCGGAAGAGATACAGCATACCCTTGATCAGTAGCTTGCCCGCGTGGTATCGGGCTCCCCAGAGCTTGGAGAAGGCAGATCGGTAGCCCGGATCTGAACGAAGATTCTTGGGCAGTTGGGGGTGATCGGGCAAGTTCTCTACCCACGCAGTAGGCCAGTTCGGTGGGGGAATAGATTGTATATAGAAAAAGTGAGATTTCTAGCCTTTATTAGATGAAGGGACCTTCTCTAAGAAGGCCGAGTTGATGCGAGCTTGGAAGTAGAAATTCCCGGGTTCTTATTTCTTGAGATAGTAGAAATAGTGAAACACCCGAGGTCTCAAAGGGATTTTATGGGCAGTGAAGACGATTACGGTGCCACATAAGATTCGGATCGAGTTGGGGGCCAATTGAGATAAGGAAACCTGGAAGTATTGACAGATCTCACGAAAGAAGGGATGTAGGGGAAAGCGCAGGCCGGCCAACAATTGATCAGAAAAGATGGTGAAATAACTTAAGAGGGGCTCATGTGGTCGACCTCGACGGTCGGGAAGGGCCATTGCGTGGTCTTCGGGAATTCGGTAATCTATGCGCAAGATTTCTAGATGACCTAAGGTTAATGAAGATCGGGTAGTTAGATACCATGGCTCGGGGGGCGCAGACGGGGGTGCGGACGATGCAGCCATCAAAACGAAGTCAGAAAAGGCACAACAAAGGCTTGGCAAAGAAAAGGAGTATCTAAAAGTGAAGTTCGCCGGAAACACTGTTCGCTGGAATCGAGAAGGTCGGGCGGCGAAGATCGGACAAAAGTCAGAGAGAAGGCGAAGGTCGGGATAAGAAGGAGTAAAATGCAGAGTTAAGCCTATTTATACCACAGGTAAAACCAGGAGGGCCGTCCGATGGAGGAAGGGAAAATGGCGGGGCAGACTCCTCGCCGTCCGATCTCTGTCATTTCCTAGACCTCGAAGCTTCGCTCGCACGTCGCACGAACCACGCCAATGACGCTTCATTACCAAAGACCTCCAGTCAGGAAATGACACGTGGCTTTGCATTAATGGGGATTTGATAGAGGATACGACATTTAAAGAGAAAGATTAACCGTACGATGTAACGCGCGGGAAGGCAAGAAAGAGGTGCGCCGACCGAGCAGGGAACCTAGTCAGTCGGACTGAACTCCTCCTTCGACTAGACTTGAGAGGAAGACTTGTGATCCGGGTGGATGATTTCTTAAAAGGGTCAGGAGCTCGGTCGGGTTCTATTGCCGCTCTGAACCTGCAATAAATAGACCGGGCCAAGGGTCACCCGAGGTCTGGCACTCGGGGTCGGTCGCCCGAGGTCTGACACTCGGAGTCGATCACCCGAGGTCGGGACACTCGGAGTTGGTCGCTCGAGGTCGGGACACTCGGGGTCGGCCGCCCGAGGTCGGGCACTTAGGGTCGGCCGCCTGAGGTCGGGCCCTTGAAGTCAGTTATCGGGGTCAGGCATTCGTAAGCACCGGGGATGGTCGAATAATTATAGGCTGTCCCTATCAGTATTCGGAAGACAACCCCTTCGACATAATCATTGCCTGACAGAGCCGCCAAGAGTTAATGGGGAACAGAAAAGACAGCTTCGACAGGGTGTCAGGCGGCTGTGGCGGTCTTACAACATTAATACGGCTGTCACTATCACAATCTGCCAACTGATCCTCTCTTAATGAGATTTGCCAGCCCTGACACAGCAGAGAGTTTCTTCTCCCCTATATAAACCCCCCTTTGGGCTTCAGAAAAGGGATTGCTGCTACTGTGCAACCACACCACTACTTTGCGAGCTCCATTTCGGTCCGAGCCGAGTGACTTAAGTCTTCTTCCTATTCAGCCCGAGTCGGACCCCCCGAGTCACAACAGACCGGGTTGTCTTGGTCAGACCGAGTGAGAACCGGTCTTCGCTTGTCAACAGGATCAGATTCTAAAGGTAAAAATCCCTGAAAAAGAAAAAGAGTAAGTAATCAAGATGTTCATTTTGAAGAGACTTGGTTTCCTATGAAGACGACAAACATAACTTTTGATAAAACCCTAGAAGAGGTCAAAATAATGAAGATATCTCAATAAATTATATCAATATGGGGAGAAATTGAATTGATCATAATTAGTTGTTGACAATAAATTTGTAAACAGTGTAACGCTTGATATTGTTTATGAAAATAAGGATCAAGAATCAAAATCTATTAAACAATGTTGTAGTATTCATGATTGACCAAAATGGAAAGATGCAATCCAAGAGGAATTAAACTCACTCGTAAAACGTGAGGGTTTGAGGCCCGTAGTCTAAAAATCAAAAGGTGTAACTCCTGTAGGCCGTACAAATGAGTTTTTTTTTACGAAAGCAAAGTGAGAAAAATAAAATCATAAGATATAAACCTCATTTAGTGGCAAAAGGGTTTTCTCAAAAAGCTAGTATTAATTATGAAGAAACATATTCTCCTGTAATGGATGCAATCACATTTCGATATTTTCTTTATATGACAACACAAGAAGCTTGAAATGTGTTTGATGGATGTAGTAATGACTTATTAGTATGAAGAACTTGATAATGATATTTATATAAAAATCCCTAAATGACTTGTGCCTCAGAATCCAGCGTAGTCGTGTTTGCCAGGCACAACTATGCCTAGGCCGTACCTTATTTCCTAGTTCAAGCCTTGCCAACTAGCACAACCTTACTTCAATAGTGCCAATCCTGCCGAATGTGGTACAGCCATGCCGTGCCAACTAGCACGGCCATGCCGTGCCAACCAACACAACCTTTCTTCGGCAGTGCTGACCCAACTGTGTGTGGCATGGCCAGGCCGTGCCTCCCTACACAGCCTGTGTTGCCCCCTTGCGGAATGAGCTATAAAAAAAGATTTTCTCCTCTTCTTACATCTTTGGCTTTGGGACTCCACCCCCTGGCTTGGAGAAGGATTTTCCCCTCTAGAGAAACCCTAGAGCTTTCATCCTCGTTGATCCATCCACCTCCGGAGCAAGGAGACAGTTCAAGAAGACCGACAACACCACGATAAGCATCCTCCTCCTTTTTCTCTCTAGGTTTTGGGTTGTAGGTGGTATTTTTTATCATCTTCTTGTTATATCTCCTTTGCAATGTAGTAATTCTCCAAATTTAGGATGTAGGGTGTAGCTAGGATGTGATGATGTTGTATGAACTATATATTGATTCATTTCCTTATTCAATGAAATGTCCATACTTTGTTCTATGCGTATGTTGTCTTGTATGTGCTTGTTGGAATGCTTGAATGATGAATATATGTAGTTATGAGGGTTTGATCGCCAGGTAGAGGGAGTGTCCGAGATCGTATGCCCAGGAAGCCTTAGCAAAAGGGGAATCCTTTCAACCGGACGCCTCGGGCATTGTCTTGAAATGGAGGTTGATCCCTTACAAGAGGTTAGCTAACACCACCTAATGAGTTTCATCCTATCCCGTGTTAGAAGATGACTTATGTGATTTAGAATCGTATGACCGGGGTAGCTTGAGTGACATAGGTATGTCGTGCTAAACTGAGCATTCTAAGTTATCTTGCTTATCTAATGTCACTGGATGACAAAAGAGGAAAGCACTTCGGTGCGCTTCTGCAGGGCTAACTTCGATACATAGTTAGGATCTCTACAAGGTCATAGACATAGAGATAAGGATATGACAAAACATAGGACATCAACTAATATTGTAGTGAAACCGAAATCCTAGATTCCACCGATCCAATCCTTCTCCTAAAGATCTTCTCACCTCCCCTCTCCTCTTCTTCTTCTCTCTTGCTTTCTCCTTTTAGCAAGCTATTCTCTGTCATAACTAACCTAGCGACATTTAGACAGCTTGCCTTGTCTAGTCAACAAAACAATCTTTGTGGATCGATATTTTTATTATTTGACGACATTTTCGCGCACTTGCCGAGAGTCATCATGAGACTGAGAAGACATCTGAGACTGAGATAGAATCCGAGATCTAAGACCGAGATGAGATCCGAGATTGAGATGAAATCTAAGACCGAGATGAGATCCGAGAATAAGATGGAGTCTGAGATTGAGATGATAGTTGAGACTGAGATGGAATCCAAGATTAAGGTGGAATCTGAGACTGAGATGAAATCAAAGACTAAGATGGAGCCTGAGACTGAGATGGCATTCGAGACCAAGATGGGATCCAAGATTGAGATGGAATTCGAGACTGAGATGAAGTATGAGATTGAGATGACATCTGAGATTGAGATGACATATGAGATTGAGCCCGAGATTGAGGTGGAATCTGAGATTAAATAGAACTAATGGTTAGTCCTTTGGTTGGATTTAACCAGCAGGGGTGAGTGTGCTGAGCTTATTTATGCCAGTATAAACCTCACTTGAATGAAGTTGACTATCCTTTGGGTCAAGTTTGATCTTGTGACTTTGATTGATAGATCATCACAAATATTGACCTATGGGACACGTAGTCGCGAAAAGAAACCACCACGTTAGCGCTGAATGTTGTGGGTTATAACTTGAATACATGAATAAAATATAAGAGTTGCATAGATGAGGCGTGAATTATAACTATTAAGGAAAAACTTCGAGAGATATGTTTAAGATGATATAGATATATACTTAGACGACTAATAAATGCTCTAGTTAGGCAATATGAAAGCATGACAAATACGTATATCAAACGAGAAAGATAAAAAAATAATTGGTTAATAATAATAAAGAAAGATAAAATTTATTAAGTATAGATGATAATATAGTAAAAAAATATAATTTAATGACATAGAATGATTTATATAGTCGACTTTATTCAAATAATGCTCAATAATTATTATATTTTTTTCTACTATATTGATGTTATTTTATAAGGGTACAAAGACCTTTTTATAACCCATCGTGTTTCTCTATATTAAATATATTAAATTATAAAATGTATCATTTTTCTATCACCTAAATTAATTTTTAATTAATATATTTATTTAAATGCTAAACTATATTTTGTGGTTCTTAAAAATAATATAAGAGTTTTAAATAATAATGAGGCGCTATTTTATATTTATTTTTTGTTTAAACTAATTCTTAAAAATTATAATGGATTGTATTTTTTATATTTTATTTTTAAAAGGATAAATATTCATTTATGAGTTTTTACAGTAGCCACCTTCGGACTCGATCCACTCCAAGTGAACCCGGTACCCACCGACCGTTTCCTCGTCTCCCCGGAGTCGAGATCCCGCGAAGTGCGATCTCAATCCCACCCGTCGCCGGCGAAGATCGAGGAGGCGTCGTACCGAGACTCCGAGGAGGTAAACTTCGCCTCCGATCGGAGGTGCGTCGTCCTTCCGAAATGCTAGATTCTATTTTTAAACATATCGTCTGTAGATTTATGGGCTCGCGTTTTTGATAGATCTAGGTTTTTTCCCTGCTTGTTGAGTGATTGGATCTAGGTTTCTTCTTCGAATCTACGGGCGTTTTTGATGTTTATTTTCCGTGTGTTGTTATTCTACATCGATCTACAATATTTATTTCTCAGCTTTGATCTCTCACGGTAAATACGTAGTCACTTTCCTGATCCAATTTCGTTGAGAAAACTCTATCTGATTGTTTGATTGATTTCGTTGCCAGAACTGCATTCGCGTTCATTCTTCCACGAGCTTGGTTAGTCAACGCGGTAGTATGCTTCTTGCTGCAAGATAGTTTCCAGAAAAAAAGAGAGGATAATTCTGGACGCTGCTTGCTTTTGAAGAGAAACGACAGTGAATTGACATGCTTCGTTAATGGCGATGTCGCAGAAGGGGTTCTCCTTCTTCAGAAGCCTTGGGTGGTTTGATGCTAAGAACAGTGATTTGCTCCGTAAACAGGAAGCTTCTCCATCTCTGAAAATCCAACTCGACAAAGAAATATATAGGCCAGGTGACACATTTATAGCTACGGTTGAAATATCTACACCACAAATTTCAAACAGACATCCTGATGGGCAGCACTGGTCGAACCAAATTTCTTCATTTTTACTCGATAACTTTAGTTATGAAATCAAGGGTGTTGAGAAGCTGGATTCTCAGTGGTTTGCAACTCAAAAGCCGTTACCTGGATTAAAACAAAGGAGAGGTAAGTCCCTATTTATAGATAATCTTTATACACTATGAGATGCTTGCTGCAATATACACTCAACTGCTTCTCCCTTTCAACTCACTGGATATGAAAACAAAGTCTTTTTATTGTTTTTGTTCTATGCACGGATCATGCTTAACAATGGAAACATTTCTTGATCACCAATCCACTTAAAAGTCTCCAACTCTTTGTCGATTTTCTTGATGAAGTTTTATTTTCTATGGTAATTATGATTGATTTGAGTGTCTTTTTTTGCCATTGGAGATTGTTCTGAAAATTGATTGGGTGTTCCAAGGGGAAAAGTACTTTTTTTCCAGAGATTGTTCTCGAAGACAGTTTAAATTTAGCAGGCATCCAATAATTTTATTGATCTCAATGATTTCTGAAGTTTGTCGGCAGCCATTTACATAAATCAATATTTTGTCCTAAGTTGAGAACAAGTATGTTTTTATTACTATTAAGTGTGCTTCATACATCTATGAAGAATGACTATGTACTTAATGTTTACAGGTGAACGTTTGTTTCTTGATTGTACCACACCATCAATTGTTTCAAAGGTGATGATACCTTCTGGGTGTAGCAAAACATGTAAGCAGTTCTTTTGCAATCTGTGCAGGATTTTAAATTTTCTACATAGATGCAATTGAGGACAAATATGAATTATTGATGCGTTGCTTCTATTGTTTGACCTGTATTAGTATGTCTGAGTTCTTGCCATTTTTGAGATACTTGAAATTGAAAGCAATATTATGTGGAATGGTTTTGTTCTTTTCTTTTTTGGGCAATACTTTATGATCAATTTTATTTTCAGCTCTCCTATCCTGGGTGGTATTTTAGTTGGAACAAAATTTTCCCATATATCTGTCTTCTCTTTCTAGATACAGGATAGTAGGAGATATAATAAACTAGTATCACTAGCCCACTCATGTCTGTGTGAGTTTATTTATGATGTGCTAGACTGTGAACTGTGAGCACCTTCTGCAAGCTATCTCCAAATAAATGAGAACTAAAGACCAACATAATGAGAAAAAGGAAAGCAAAGAATTCATGTATATAATACTTTATGAGATTGATCTAGTTCTCAGAGCTCAATGATTCAATTTATAAAACATCAGGAAAATTTTCAAGCTGCATTGCAAATTGATATCCATAAGTCCACCTCTATGTGTTTCCACAGTTTTCAATCATATCTGGCACAAGTTGTCTGATGCATTCACCTTGTAACTTTTTCCATGAAACTTATTTGCTGCATGCATCCATGCACCTTTGTCCATCAAAAGTTGCTACAACGGAAAAAGTGATTGATGAGGCTAACATTTCACTTAACAAAGAAATAAGGATGCACTACCAAGTCTAATTCTTTTAATGATCTTTTATAGTGAAAAATCATTTGACAAAAAGAATGACACTTAGTTCTCTCTCTTCCTCTCCCTCCCTTTCATTATATGTCGGTCTATTTTTGGTAGTAGAGGAATTCTATATATTTCACTCGAATAATAAGAATCATAAGATATTTTCTTTCCTGTTGGATTGTTAAACAACTTATGCAGATATGGTACGTATTGAGCTGCCGCAGATTTTGCCACCATCTTACAGGGGTGTAAGCATTCGATATATTTATTATGTCAGAGTTGCTATTTCTGGAAGGTGGCTTGGACTGGAGAACAATGATCATAGTGTAGGGTCAACATATGATTCAATTCAAGTGGTTAGTTTCTAAATCTTGAACTTACTTGTATAGTGAAATTTTTCTTTGGATGAATGCTTCTTGTCTTGATGTTTTTAATTAACTTATTATATGAAAACTGATTATTACCGTTCCACACTTATATTCTCTCCTATTTCATTACAATTCTGTGTTTTGGACCTTTTAGTCTTGGATTGCTACACCTTTGATAAAAGCCACCTATCCTCAACTGATTCATTTGGTTGAGCCTATGATGCTTTTGCTTGAGGAACAGTATGTATGGACTATTTTACATCAGATACTGTGCTGATGCCTTTTTTTTCCCCTTCCTAAATGTTTTTGCTTTCACATCATCAGTCCTTTATTTTATCTCCTTATCATTAAATTTTTCTCAATAGCGTGGACCCCTACTCCAGTTCCATTTTTAATAACAAGTATAAACTTACACCTTACAACTCAGGTGCTCAAAACATATATCTTGCGCTGAAAATTTTGTTGGAATGTGTTCTGAAGATAAGCTTCAATGATCAATTCTTGACATATTCTTGCTTTGTAACTTTTTTTTTTTGTTAGTGTTTGCTGCGGAAGTGAATCCCTTTCTGGGTTACTCATTTTCATCTAGAAAAAACTACATTATGGCAATACTAAAAAAAATCTATCTGGATTCTACTTTCCTCTATGCTCCTTCATCTCCTCTTGTTTTCTGGTACAATGAGTTAGCATTGAAAGCAACTTCATCCATCATTATCTATCCTATTGTCTTCTTTTGTCTTCTAAGATTGTCAATCCATCAATTTGTGCTTTCGATTGCTAGTCTCATCAGGCGGCACCATTCAAAGAGATTATAATGAGCATGTTTGTTACATTAATCCTAGTTTGTCTGGGAACTGCAATCAATTGAGACAACTGGACATTAGCTGTCATTTTAAGCTAGCCAAATTTTTCGTTAACACAAATGGTTGTATTCTCTCACAAGAGAATTATATCTTTGGCCATAAGGCAGCAATTGCGTGTTTAATGGAAAGGTAAAACTGAAAGGAAATCTTTATACTATTTTGTTCCTGTAAGAATGGTAAACTTTTAACACGTTTTAGTGCAACTAAAGCTAGAAGATTAATTTTCCAACTCTTTGATGTTAGCTTGTTTGTGTGCATATGCTGCCATTGGATCACCACCATACTGTTAATAATGTTTAGATCATTCAACTATCTCATTTACAGATAAAACTGCACTTGCCACATTCAAGTACAAGTCAGCAGACTGATTAACCTGGTTTTGCCTAATGATGTATATTTTGGGCACATCAATTTTGCAGGAAGCTAAAGCTCCACTGCAGATGGTGATTTCACAGAAGAACAACAACTGTTTAACTCAAGAAGGTGACACAACATGACTTTCTTCTTGATATTAGTTCATTCTAACTAGTGAGATGATGTTTACTGTTTTCTAGTTGCTATCCTCTTTTGATTAGCACTTATCTTGCTCAGCAATTAACTAGAATACAAAATAATTTCCTTGTTTTTTTTTGTTGTGTTTGTTCAAAGATCATTTTAGGAGGCACAAGTCCTATGTTATCTTGATCAACAGTTAACTAGAAAAGAAAATAATTTTGCTATTTCCTCATTTTTGTTGTGTTTATTCAAAGATCAGTTTAAGAGTCACAAGTCTTATGTTCAGGTTTCTAATGTATTCTGTGAATGATTTTACTTCCTATGCATTCCTTGGTTTATACTTTATAGGAAGAAAATGTTAAAAGCTCATGCACATGTATACTACTTAAGGCATTTACCATTTCCTTATATTACGAGTTTTCACTTGAAATGATCATTGGGAATATATTGTATTTTAGATCACTTAATTTATACTCAAACCAAACATAGAAGCAAAAGTAACATGTTGATGACCCTAAGATCCAATCTCCGTGTACCAATTTGAAATGTTGAAACAGAAAACTTATTCATCACACACTTGTCATTATAGCAAGTCTACATGTATCTGTTACTTTTTTAATGTCTCTTTCATTTAGCTCATGCAATAGACCTAAGATTATAACAAGTGGCCGTGAGCATTTTGTGTGCATTCAGGATATTATGTTCTATAACTGTGCATGATATGACCTTAATAGGTTGGTTGGTTTTATATCCCATAAAACACATTTGCATGTAATTTCAATTTTATTTGATTCTGCTAATGGCGGCAGCAGACAATGATCAAAATGATATTTGAATCCCAGGAGAACTACCAAATGCAGCTGATCATTTGGATATATTTTGGAAAGAGAAAGATGCAGATGCTGAATGGGTATGCACTATTAGACGTACACAGAACGCATAGCTTTCTAATATATTTACTCTTTGCACTATTCTTGTCAAAAAGAAAAAAAAGAGTAAAAAGGTCTCAGTTTGTAATTTTGGAAATATAACCATCCCCTTTCTGCTCTTATTTAGAATGCAATAATGACTTTGTTCTGCCTTTTTAGGTTGGCAATTATTTCTGCAACAAAACCACTCTTAAAGATTCTAAATATTGTGTTTCTGGTAAAGTTTTTATCATGACATTTTTTTCTCCTTTGGTAGGTTCCATGATTGCTAGTTGTCACGGATCTACAATATCTTGATATTCCTAATGATACAGCCAACACAAACATATATATATTGCTATGAATTGTTGTTATATTTATCCATCGTGAATACTTTGGGAATTCTCTGCAGACTATAGTTCTTGTGAGCTAAATTATTTGACAATTTTGTAGGATTTCCTTTTTCATGAATAGTAAAAGCGGTGGTTCTCTGCAGAGTATTTTATTTATTTTAAAAAATTATATAAATCTAAAGGGTCTTTCCCCTGGTTAAGCAAGAAGCGACCTCTAGATTTGTCTTGCTCAAATCTATAGGGTATTTCCCCTGGTTAAGCAAGAAGCGACCTTTTTCCAAAAAAATCACAGAATTTTAATAGATGGCTCAAATGTATCAATACTTTTTGTAGTTATTTGTCTTGCTCATAGTCCTAGGGAAGATGGGTTTCAAATACACAGGCACCACGAAATTGAATAATTTTTGGTGTTTTAAAAAAAAAAAACTCTACCTTTTGCAGATTCGGGCCAATGAAAATATAGATGTGGTGGAAGAAGGGTATGATAGCTCAAAGGATGAAGTTTCTTCAATTTCCTCCTACAATCCCAACAGAGGAAACACTGATCTACCTTATCGCACTTTGTCCTTGCAATCAATTGCATCAAGGCGGTCTAACAATGATTTTCATCAATTACAATCTGAACGCACAGTTCCCTCCTATGTACCTCTTACTCAGCTTTCTGTGGCTGAGGTCATGGATGATTCTGGTGAAGGTATTCATATATCTTCAACAGTTGTCAGAGTTGTTTTCTCAGATACTCTACACTTTCTTGTTTATCTTTCATTTCTTCTTTGTTTCCCTCTTATGTTGGGAACAAAATTATGCTGAGAATAGGCTAGCGAAATGGGAAGTTTTGTTTGATTGGGGAAACTATTGTTCTTCATGTACCAAAAAAGATTAATGAATTGCTAACATTTTTATGTTGTACAAGCTTGATTGCTTCATATTTGAATCCTGTCCATATGCCTTGGGCATATAGTTGCTGTCTACCATTAACCATCATTTTCCTTTCATATTTGTAGAGCATGATTTTGATTTTTTAAATATACAAATTTTTGATGAAGGTTATCATTCCAACAGGTATTATTTCACCGCAAGATAAGCCAAATGATGCTTTATATACTCCCTCTTCTAGTATGCAAAGAAGCTATCAAGACTTTGAGTTCCATAAAAATGATACAACATTACCTCATACACCTAAACCTGTTGAACCTTCGTTGTGTAAGTTTTCCTATTTTTATCTTGAATTTCAGTTGATGGTAGGTAATCTCCAATGTCCATTTCGTGCAGCAGAAGGCTTTGTTCATGGAAAGTCTTACAATATCAGAATCGATGACCAAATTTTGCTTAGATTTTCTCCAAAAAACACCAATTCAACGTATTACTTTGGTGACATGGTAGGTAAATTTTCAGTGGGTTCTATACCTTGATATTTATAATGATTAAAAAAATGTTATCTCTCAACAGATTGGTGGCACTCTTACTTTCTTCCATGGAGGAATTAGAAGTTGCCTTGAGGTCTGTCTGTATATTTTTTTCGTCAACTTTATCTTTTTCAATAAGTTTCATGTCTAATCGATGAGCATTTCCAGGTTGCAATAACCTTGGAGATTGCAGAAACAATCAACCAACGTTTTGTTCATCCTTCAAGGAGGAGCTCACCTACAATTATAAAGGTATTTCTTCTAGGAGTAATTTTTGATATGTAAAATCATGCAATTGGTTGATTATTACCTGCCAATGATTGATTGCTCCAAGTTGCTTAAATGCTAATCTTTCTGAATGGCTATGGCCATTCATGCTTATTAGAAAATTTTGTTTGCAACCAAACCAAGGATCTTTCTTTAGTATTTTTATTCAAATTTTTGAAAAAAATTGAACCTCTTTCCTCTTATCTATTATAGTATTTAGCACTCTCAATGCTATAGGCTTGCATAGAATTATTTGACTCGGTAAGATCCATGTAGCCATCCAAAATGATATTTTGTAGGATGAGATAATCAGATGAAATGCAAAGGGATTTTGTAGGATGGAACATTTTGGCCTTCTTTGGTTTAGTGCAAAATTTTATTTCAGCTTGTAGGATTTTGAAAATAAAGTGAAGTCATTAAAAATTAAAAAGGAAAAATATTTATCATATCATTCACCTCTATTAGTTCAAATGTGTCAAAAAAAATCAATTCTTTTTAATTTTAACTTTTATTTTTTAAGAAAATTTTCCCAACCAATCAATCAAGACCTTAGTTTAGTTGGTGGATTCCATTAGCTAGGAGGAATACAATAATGAAATTGTATCAAAGAAGTCTCCTAAAGAAAGTTAGTATCTTTGTACACCAATTAGAACTTCTTTTTACCGTTTGCTTACTAGTAATTGATTGAGACTTTGAGGCCTTTTGCAGATCGCAGAGTTGCTTGCTTACTGCATGTGATTGAAATTTAAAATTATTCTTATTTACCATTCATTAAGGATAGGTGTAGGCGTGTAGTTTTAAATTACCTTTTTCAAGTACAATTGAATACTAGTTGAGTAATCTTGAATAAGAATCATATGCATTAGCTTTTGCGCTAAATAGTGTTTACTCATGCTAGATTCACACCATTCTGGCTATTTGTTGGTTCCATCTGCTGGATGTATGAATTTAAACATGCAGATACTGAGTGAGCATCAGGAGGTAGTTGCTGATTTGGTTCAGACAAGCTTTCTCTTCTCAATTCCTATCGATGGGCCAATGTCCTTCTCGACACCAAAGGTATCCGTGCAGTGGTCGCTTCACTTTGAGTTTTTCACCACCCCCAAGGATTTGGATTTAACTAGGTAATGCCACAACCATAACTTATATTGTAATGTAGCCAGAACAATTGCAACCATAGCCTTCTATTATTTATTCTATTCCTTTCATTGTTTGCTGCTCAGTTTGTGCATATCAACGTAGATGCATATTAAAGTTTCCCATGAATAAAGTTGAAATTTCCATGAATAGTTTTGGATTCCTTTGTGGTTCAAATTTTCAGGATTATCAAATGTCGATATGATGTCATACATCTTTTTTTTCAACTTGTATTTGTTCTGTGCCAACAAATACAATATCCTTAGATGACTAGACATTTTCGATGACATTATAATGATATACACAAAATCCATCCTCTTGATTTCTTAGAATATAATTAATCTAACCTAATTGCAGGTATGAGCATCCTCTTCTCGTGGAGGAAAGAGAAAAAGGCGAATGGGTTATGCCTATAACAGTTCATGCACCTTCATTAAGGATTCAAACTGCACGGGAGAAGAATTTATCTCTTGGTAACCTGTTTCATTCGTAAAGGTGAGCAAAGCTTAAAATATTTGTATTAAGTTTAAAAACATCGTAAACAAAACTGCTTTTTAATCATGTTCTCATATGATATGCTAACATGCCTACCTGGCAGCCAGTAGTTTTTTTTTTTTTCCATTTCCTACCTTTACCTGCTTCCCTACCTGCTTTTCTGGGAAATGAAGACGGTGAAACTGAGTGATTATGTAGATGTCGGATTATATTTAAAATCCAATCTAATCTGAATTGATTCGGGTATTTGAAAACCTTGAACCTTGAAATCCAAAGCTACATGAAAAATAGACCTGAATTAGTTCAAATCTTCCCTAGAGTAAATCTTCTAGACCTGAATATAATCTACCTCAAAAAAATGATATTCCCTTTTTACTAATCTGTTTTGAGATGTCAAATCTTCCCTAGAGTAAATTGTTCTGGTTCTGAATTAATTTAATTGAATGTCGTTTTTGTTTTAGTTCAATATCTGAACTGGCCAGTTCAATCCGTTAAACTATAAACCGGAAGCAAAATTGATATGCTTCCACTAAAAGAAAAGAATCACTGGACTCACTAAACAAGCTTAACCTAACCTAAGGACATCTTTCTTAATGTTCAATTGTATAAACAAGCTTAACCTAGTGTAAATTGTTCTCGTTCGGTTAAATGAAAAGCGTCTGATTGAACTCAATAAGCAAGCTTCACCTAACCTAAGTATATCCTTTTCGATATCAATTAGCTAAACAAGCTTAATCTAGTCTAAGGACTATTCTTTTGATTTGTTTGGTTCATCAGAATAGCTATATTCTATTTCCTATGAACTCCAAATATAAAAACTCCATGGAGTTGTAATTCCTAATCATAAAAATAGCTAACCTTTACTACTAAATTTTGAGAATAATTATGCCTTTTCTATTTCTTTAAAAATCACTTATTCTTGCTCTATTCAACTCTCTAAAGGATAAGATATATAGTATGGACCAAAGCAAAGTGAGTTGATAGAATTAGGTAGTGTGATTATGTTAGACAAGCTATGCGAGTCAACCTAGATGGATTGGATCGACCAAATAGATATGGTGGCAGACAAGTAGAGGTGAGCAAAAATTCGAAAAACCGAATTAACCGAACCGAACGACCGAATTCTGAAATTCGATTCGTTAATTCGGTTTTTGGTTTTTTTTTCAAAATTCGGTTCGGTTTTTGGTTAATTCGGTTCGGTTTTTTATTTTGAATTTTGTAATTCGGTTAAACCGAATAAGAATATTAATTTAATTATTTTTTATTTAAAAATATAATTAAATTAAATAAAATCTTGTTTTTTATTAAAATCGAATAAAATTTTAAAATTTCGGTTAAATCGGTTAATTAACCGATATTTTATCGGTTCGGTTTTCTTGGTTTTTATCAAGAAATTCGGTCGGTTTGGTTATTTTGGAAAATATCGGTTATTTGATTTTCGATTTATTCGGTTCGATTCGGTTTTAAGCGAATCACCCCTACAGACACGCTAGTCATGTTATTTGGATCCAATGTTCGAACCGTGCTAAATGAGTGGGATATATTATTCATATAATAATATTTTATTATTGTAAAGACTATTCTTTATTTTTTATTTATAATATTCTTATAAATTAAACATAATAAGCACACTAAGACTTCAAATGAAGTTTTTATTTTTTCCCCCATAAACTTCGGAATATAAATTCTAGTATATTCCTTATCAATTCACCATTGAGAAGTGCACTCTGAACATGTATTATTTCCTTTGAACTCAAAACTATTTTCTTCTCATCCTTGTTTTTCAGGCAAAACATCGTGAGCCGCATGTTCATCCAAATTCCAACATTGGAACTTATCAAAATACCAATCTGGGTGAAGGAGAATCACACTGCGACATCTCATATTCATTCACTTCACCACTCACATATATTATGCTGAATTCGGTGTACTTATAATTTTTTTTCTTGTTATAAACATTTCTTTTGCCACATTTTTTCCCTGTTAATTCTAACACCAAATACTATAATGTTCTTTCCATGCTTTCCTTGGTATATTACACATTTGTGGGTCGTATGTTGAATGTGTTGTTATTATTTATTTTTTGTGCTTCTCTGTTTTCCATTCTATTAAAATATTCCACTTATTTAAATTGGTGTCCTGCATTTTTAGGCTCTATTTATTTCCACTGAGAGATGATCAAGGGAAGTGGGACGGCAAAGGATAAAGGTAGGTATGTGAAAAATGCTTGTTTTGAAATTTATTTTTTTTAAAAAGTTCCTATCAACCATTAGAAAAAGGCATTAATTAAGAAGAAATGGTCAGAATGTTCATGCTTGAAATTTTAATAATCAATTGTCTTTCCTTGATAATAATAGGTTGAACGATAAACCTACTAGTTGTAATATTTTTCCTACTCAATTATCGGGCCTTCATAAGTTCGTCATCAACTCATGGTCCATATTGTAATATGTATCAAGCGAGAGTATATGTTACTAGATAAGTTCACCTTCAAATGAAACACAAATCGTATCAAACTGCCACTTCACGAGATAGTTTTTGATGAAGTCGCACATACTAAAGGTCATTTAACTTGTATAAACATTTGCTCTATTGCAAAAGATAGTTTTGATGAAGTCACACATACTAAAGGCCGTTTAACTTGTATAAACATTTTCTCTATCGTAAAAGATGATATGTTCGTCTCAAACATCTCTCACCGATGATCTTACAGTGAGATAAAATGAATAAATTATGGTGTCCAAGCAACCTTTTTAGATGAGAGGAATTTTATTCTCGGATTATTTCTTGAATTTTGTTTCCGGATTATTATCTCGGAGATTCGATTTGCATGAATATTTTCCCAAATCACATATTATGTTGTTATTTATTTGATAATTACAAATTAATTAGTTGACTTTTCTTCCGTCCACCTCGAGCACTCCAATCTTGAACAAGTGTTTACTTTATAGTCAACTATGGCCACACAAACATCCAATATAAACAGTATTCTGAACACAACTTTACCTGAAGAAACCCCCCTTTTGTTTTGCTACTAGATCATAAAAAAAAACATGAAAAGGGTCTCAAAACGATCATAAAAACTTCATGTTGTGGCACTCTAACTTTTTGCACGGCGACTCCCAATCGCTCTTGCACTCCTCGTCACAACACTCACACTTGATCCCGAGTGATTCGAGCTCCTTCATGTGCCCTAAACACCATCAAATATCAAACACAGAGATAATTGAGATGTGTCAAATAATTCATTGAAAAACACTACGCATAAAATTACACATGCTATAGGCCCATTGACTTGCGATCATATGACTCTAAAAAACAAGGGGGAAAAAAACAGAAGTATATAGTTTTCTTACTCTCTTGCTTGTTGAAGGAGGCTGGCTCTACTTCCATAGCATGCGAAGAGAAAGAGAAGAACAGGAGAAAAATGAGCAAGAAGTGAAGCCTTTGGTTGACCATGGTGTGGTTGGAAGAAGCTACAAGTGTATTGGGCTATTTATGGATCATTTGATTAATTATTTAAATTTAAATTATTAGTTTTCCCTCAATTATTGATACTTTACTAATATCAATATGCCAATTATATATATATATATATATATATATATATCTTAATTATATCAAAAAGTAAAATTGTTTTATTAAAGTTGCTATGAGAAAATTATATTAAGTGAAATTATTATTTTTTTACTACAAATTGATGGAAAATTAATTTTAAATTATTAAGAATGAATAGTTTATTGAAATCTTTGATTAAGGCTTCTCGAAGGTTAGAGTTTTATATGAGTTTTTTTATAATATCTAATGTCTTATTAAAAGTATAAAAAATTTATCATTCTTTTCGTAATCACAAAATCTTCTTATAATTTTTGTATACCCTACAGATCAACTTTTTTGTGCATACTCATATTATTAATTTTGAAATGAAAGAACAGGTTTGAAATTTTATCATCACTCTTGATGTTTCATTTAACAAATCTTTTTAAAAATTTCCTATTGGAGATGCCTTAAGGAAGTGTTTATTTCCCAAATAATTGAACTAAAAAAAAATGAAATGACTCATTGACTTTTAGTATTTATTAAATGAGTTGATTGATGCTCCTCAATATTAAATGACTTGCCTCACTTAATTGACTATTAAGATTAAGTAAGAAATTAGAGGGTAATCTCCCTTTCAAAAGGAAAAGTCTCAAATCTGAATCCGCTAGACTTTTCGGGTCGGATCCTGTTAATTTCCCCCTCGCCCCCGGCTCGCTCGCTAACGGCCCGGTTCGGGTTCCAACCGATTTGAGCCGCGCGCGTGGATAGCTCGACTCTATTTATAGCCCTCGACTCGCTTCCTTCTCACTGACTCGTCTCCTGCTTCTAGAATTTTCCAGTCACCGACGCCGACCTCCGCTCCGATCTCCATGGCCGCTTCGTTCTTGAATCCCCGGATATCTTCCCTCTTCGCTGGGGATCCCCCTTGCTCCAAGCCCTCCGCGCGTTTGCTCCCGCTCAGCGTGCGTCCCGGGCGGGGCTACCAGGTTCGTCGCCGAGCCCTCTCGGTCTCCTGCGTCAGCTCCGATCCGGATTACGAAAACGGATTCTGTGGAATTCGATCCCTTGTGGATAACGATCAGTTTGTCGGGTGGTTCCGCGAGGCCTGGCCTTACATTAGGGGTCACAGGGGAAGCACCTTCGTCGTCGTGATTTCTGGGGAAATCGTGGATAGCCCGTATTTGGATAGCATCCTCCAGGTAAGATTCGATTTCGAGATTTTTGTGGTTTTAAAATGTTGTTGGTAGATACAATCGTACTGTGAATCGATTGATTTTGTTTTGATACACCTATTGGAATTAGATCTTTAAGAAGTCATGTTGAGGGTTTTTTCGTTATGTCATTATCATTGTTATGGTTATTTGAAGCATAATGAATCCCGATATCATGCGTTTTCTTTTGTTGAGATGAATGGACAAACATAGTTCTTTGATCTAGAGTTTTCCGAAGTTTTTAGAATTGGTATTCTAAAATTTTAAAAAATTAATGATTACAGAAAGAACTAACAGCTGTGCTATTATGTGCCGAAAATTTTGATTTCCTCAGCTCTGTGCTGTCTGCATGGTTTATTTTTCTCCACAACATGCGTGCTGCACATTAATTGAGCCTCTAGTTTGTCATGAATTTGAATTTTATGAATGTGGAAAATGCAGCACTGGACAGCCTACTTACTGTAAAATATTGGAAATTATACTTCATATTAACTGAGCCTCTATTTTGTCATGAATTTGAATTTTATGAATGTGAAAATGAAGCACTGGTTATCCTACGTACTGCAAAATATTGAAAAGTATTGATTCGATAGTTGTTGGAAACATGCATTTGGGATCATTCTTTAATGAATGAGTTTAGACTTATTACAGAATCTTGGAAAATATTGAGTAGAAAGATGTTGGAAACATGTATTTGGGGTCTTTCTTTAATGAATGAGTTAATTGTTAATCATGAATAGAATTTTTCAGTGAGTAATGACATATGACTCTTGTGGTAATTCTGTTTCTCCTCTGACTATGCACATTTAATCATATAGGAGTATTAACATTGTGCGGTTTGTAGTATGACCAACCTAAGTTCACTCTTCTTGTTACAATACAACATTTTGTCCTCAGTTCTTAAGGGATCATTTTTGTTAGCATGCCCGGTACATTCCATCATGAAGATCTTGCGCTTGATCTTTGTGTTGACTTTATGAATAGCTTTAATATTCAGCTTCATATTAGAGCATGACGCTGATAGTTTGACATGTCTTGGATATTGGCACCCTCATTCACCGAATGTAAGTTTTTTTCTTTATTCTTTTTTTTTAGAACTAACCATGCTTAATGCTTAGATGCTTACTCATGTTTGATACTCATTCTCAAGCTTGAAGTAACATTGATGGGCCCTTTTAGAATTGACTTGTTGGAGATTTGTTTAGTTCAGGCCTCTTCAGAATAATAATTTGGTACTTGAGATAGGTGATTGCAAGCCTATTCTACAAGGGCAAGCACACTTTTGGGGGAACAAATTCCCAGACCAACAAACTGTGCAAAAAATTGTTAGATGAAGATAGATGTGTGAAATTAGGCATTAGCATGCAATAAGATGTAATGCCAACTTATTTCTTTTTTTGAACTTTTAATATATGTTTTTGCTGAATGAATTTGATTACCGTTTAACTTATACTGCTTTGTTTCTTAGATCCAGATTATTCTTGCTGGCATTAACTAATGTGAACCTCAATATTTCTCATGTTCATACAGGACATATCACTCCTTCATGGTCTGGGCATCAAATTTGTTCTTGTTCCTGGAACCCATGTTTTCATTGATAGGGCATTGGAAGAAAAAGGTAGGTATGATTTTGAATCAGTTTTATCTCAAATCTTCCACTGGATTATAGTTGTTGGCTAATGACCCGACAAATTGATTTGCATTCTCCATTAGATACATATCATCTGCTTGAAACTTTTGTTTCTTATAATTTAAAACCTTTTACTGACATCTTTTTAGTAACTGCATTATTCTAATAAAATCTCTTGTTTTGGCTTCTCCAATACTAGTTCTTGTCCAGACTGAACTAATTATGACATTCTGAAAATATGCGAACATGCTCTGAATCAAATAACTTTGTTTCAATTATATGATCAAATTTTGAATGTCATTGATAAATGGTTCTGCTAATTATCTTTTGTCATATTTTCTTTATTCTACTGTGATATTTTCTAACTTTCCATTTATACATATTGGTCTCCTTAGGAAGCAAGGGTAAGTACGTTGGGCCATATCGAATAACTGATTCTGATTCATTAGAAGCAGCTATGCAAGCTGCTGGGAGGATTCGTCTAGTGATTGAAGCAAAGCTTTCTCCAGGACCCCCTATACTTAATCTTCGACGGCATGGTGATCATAGTCGTTTTCATGAACTTGGCGTTGGGTGTCTGGAGGAAACTTTCTTGCAGCTAAGGTGCTCATTTCTCACTAATAGAACAGAATCTACCTGTAACTGAATCCGTTACATCATTGTAAATGTTGTCTTCCAATCTTTCATGAGTGTTTTGGTTAAATAACCTGGCCTAGAATTCACAAGCTGTTAAATAGTGCTGTAATTCCTACTCTATGTTGCCATGATTTTTAGACGACTAAAATGGTCTAATGTTTGTTTTCTATTTGGTTGCAGCGTAGGGGAGTTGTCGGAGGTATTGACTATGGATCAACTGGTGAAGTAAAAAGGATAGATGCCTCTAGTATAAAAGAAAGATTGAACAGTGATATAGTCGTCGTCAGCAATATGGGCTATTCCAGTGCAGGCGAAGTCTTAAATTGCAAGTATGTTGATCATCATTTGCTTGACATCAAGACGTGCCACAATTGAATGTTCATGATGTGCATCCTGGTTTCAGTATCATTTATCTCCTTCATGGACATGAACTAAAGGCTTAATGTCTTAATTAATATAAACTAAGAATACATCTTGCATGGTTATTTGTGAATTGTGATAATCAATATTCTTGCATAGTTTGAAAAGAATGGACGAGAGATGAGATTAATATCACTAGTTCCAATAACTGTTCTAGTTGGTGAATCAGTATAGTAGATTTGCATATCAAGTTCAACAAAATTCAATAGATCAGTTAAAGTTAAATCTAAAGCAATTCATCCATGTTTATCGGACACCAATTGATCCCAAACTTTCTGAATGGTGCAGCTTGTTTATTGACAAACTGATTCATCAAATGTTTATCAGTACTGTAGGTTCGTTGAGATAGCTTTGGCCATTCTAGTCTGACCATTCATACTAGTTTTCTTTACTTATACATAAATATTTTGTTTATTTTTATTCCGAAAATTCATGTCATTATTTGTGTTTATCTTAACCGACAACTTTATTTACAGCACTTATGAAGTTGCCACTGCTTGTGCTTTAGCTATTGAGGCAGACAAATTGATATGCATTGTAGACGGTCAGATACTTGATAAAAATGGGCGACAAATACGTTTCATGACCCTTCAAGATGCTGACTTGTTAATTAGAAAAAGAGCTAAGCAGAGTGAGACAGCTGCAAATTATGTCAAATGTGTAGGTGAAGATACCAATTCTTCTGGAAATCTTCATTCAAAGATAAATGGCATGATTTCATGGAACGATGAGAGCATCTATGCAAAGTTTCAGAATGGTGTTGGGTTTGATAATGGAAAGGGACAAGGATTTGCTATCGGTGGTCAAGAACGTCTGAGCAGATTGAATGGTTATCTCTCGGAATTAGCTGCAGCAGCTTTTGTGTGCAAGGTAAATGATCCATCATGAGAACTTTAATGCACTAAAATACTGATTCATGGAATCAAGGTTCATTTCTTTTTTCGGGTAGACCTCGATTTGCAAAACCAACTTCTCATTAATTCCTGTTCTACCTTTTCTGGTCAGGGTGGAGTTCAGAGAGTTCATTTGATTGACGGCACTCTTGGAGGAGCCTTGCTTCTCGAATTATTCTCGAGAGATGGAGTCGGAACTATGGTGGCTAGGTGTGTAGTCATTTTCCCCTCTCCTAATATATGGGTCATGTTATTTTTATTGTCTCATTTTACTTCTTTAGTTTTGTCTTCGAAATTAACTGGCTGATTCACTTTTTATTTAATTGATAGCGATGTCTATGAGGGAACAAGGACGGCTACAGAAGCAGATCTTTCTGGTATAAAACTGCTCCTCCAACCCATGGTTGAATCAGGTTCCTTGATTCAAAGGAACGACGAAGAGGTGAGAGCGATTGTAACGTCTTCTTTTTTTCATTGTTCTTACGTGTGTATGACATGTAAAATCTGTCGAGTACTAATGGAATCTCTCTTCTCAGCTGCTTAGTTCCTTGGAATCCTTCATCATCGTCGAAAGAGATGGTTCAATTATCGCATGTGCTGCTCTTTTTCCTTTCTGTGATGAAAAGTGTGGTGAGGTAGCTGCCATGGCAGTGTCTCCAGAATGCCGTGGACATGGACAAGGGGATAAATTGCTCGGTAAAGCTCATACTCTCTTGTAGATATAGCAATATAACCATGAGGTGAGCTACCGGACTGCAATGCACTATAGAACATGCCGTCTAAGACTTCAGATTTGCTATTCATTAATTCGCAGCATCATCTATAGATTTTTGTTTAATGATCTACCGGTTATTGAAAATTATTATAGATTTTGGGTGAGAATAGCTCGATAAATTGCTTGGTAAGGCTCAAACCCTTTTGTAGATATAACAATATTCCAATGCGGTGAGATATCTCGGACTGCAATGCACTAAAAGTCTCTAGGACTTCAGATTTGCTATTCGTTAATTAGCATCATCAATAGATTTTTGTTTAATGATTAACCAGATTACATTGAGAAGAAAGCATCGTCACTTGGATTGGAGAGACTTTTCCTGCTCACAACTCGTGCAGCAGACTGGTATGCTAATTCAGCCTCCATTTCGTTTGTGGAAAGTTGTGTTCAGTATTTTTATTCTTTTCTTTGATCGTCCAATTGATTTCAACTATGATCGTTGCAGGTTTGTTCGACGCGGCTTCTCCGAGTGCTCCATCGAGTCTATTCCATCGGAACGAAGGAAAAGAATCAATCTTTCGCGCGGATCAAAATACTACATCAAAAGTCTCCATCCAGATGTAGATGAAATGTCTGGCAATAATACCACTTGCACTAGTAAATAAGCTCCAACTAGCTCACTTGATCTTGCTTTCTTTACCGTTTTGTGGATTTCTTTTCACTGGCTTGCATATTCAATTCATCCAAGGAAGACAGAGATAGAGAGGGAAATCGTTTCTGGAAAATCTTCCATTTAGTTTTTTGAATGCTGTAAATGTACTTGAAATTTTCATATCGGTATCATTTTTTCACTTGAACTTTAGTTTTGATGACGTGTTTAGTGTATAGTTGTTAATTAAAAACATTAAATTTTTAAAAATACAAATTTCTAGTTTAATTAGGAAACAAATTAAAAGACTTTTTAAGGATAAAAAATTATCACATCAAAATCTTTACATCATGAGCCATGCAAAATAATTTTTTATTATAAAATAACTCTCAAGGAAGAGGAGTCCAGGTTTCTGAGGATCACTGGTACTTGATCAACTTTAATCAGGCGCACAGCGGACGTTAAGTTATCACTTACCTGATTTGAATGAGGTGAGGGAAGGTTCAATAATAAAATGAGAAGGGAGGGGAAGAAAGGAAAATAAAATGAGAAGGGGGAAGAAAGGAAAAGAAAAGCTTACACTTTAATTTGGAGCTTAAAAAAATAGATGATTTTAATTTGGAGCCTAAGAAAATAGGTATAAGAAAATAGGTAATGGAGGGTGATCTGGGGCAGCATGCGTGTAACTTGGCCCGGCAGCCTGGCGCTCAACTAGAAAGAAGGTGGCTAGTGAGCTGAACGATCTCGTTAAATAGGGGGCCAGCGGGCTTAGGCCCCCTGGGCTTCCACGCCAAGGCCCATATAGTTCTGTAGTAGCCCGATCCTGAGTAAATGGTCTAAGACTCATCCAGGCTCGGCTCCCCGCCGACGCGTGGCGGCCCACGCACCGGGAATAAGCCCGAGCCGAAGGAGATGTTACTTAGTACTCCAGTCGGCACCCTCATAGGCCCTCAGCCGGCCTCGTTACTCAGTGCCCCAGTCGACACCCTCATAGGCCCTCAGCCGGCTTCGTTACTTAGTGCCCCAGTCGGCACCCTCATAGGCCCTCAGCCGACCTCGCTACTCTGTGCCCCAGTCGGCACAATCACTTCCTGACACCAGACTATCAGAAGTTGTACGGGGTCGGCACAGGACCGGAGTCATTCTGGTCCCAAGTGGCGAATATCTCGCCGAGGTATTGATCTACCTGCCACATCTTGTCCCCCCGTACCTCGACCACATGCTTTGGTGTCAGGTCGAGCGGCATCCAACGGCGGCAACCCTTAAGTTGACAGTGTCCCTTTCCTTAACACAACATGTGCCACTTTATCCTGCCATCCCTGGATGTACATTACCCTGTCCTCGCTATACGACAGCAGGTGGCAGGCGGGGCAAGACTTGTCAGCTTCCCCGGCTACATATAACTACTCACTCCGCATTACCCAGGTACGCGCGATAGTGCAATTTTCATACTGTTTTATTGCCTTCCATCGCCACTGACGTGTACTGACTTGACCGTCGGAGTGCCTGACCGGGGACTTTTCCCGGCGGGTTCTAACGGTCTTTGCCTTGCAGGTTGGGAGCGATCCAGCTCGTCAAGCCACCTCAGCGACCTCGCCCTTCCCGGAGGCTCACTCAGCTGTAAGGGCGTCCGACTCACTTCGCAACAGGATCAATTGGTGGGCCAGCCCGGAGCGGGGATGGGCCCAATGAAGAAATACCGTTCCTTCCAGCCTTTGTTTGAAGTGGGCAGGTTCAGGAGGAAGGAAGCTTTGGCTCGGGCCTAGAAGAAGAAGTCGCCTACTTCTTGCTGTTTGGGGTAAAAGAGATAATGGAAATTCTCCGGTGCTAGGGGAATCCGGAGAAGCGAGAAAACGATGGTCGAGCCACACATCAGACATATGACGTTAGGGGCTAGCTGAGGTAAAGGAATTTGGAAGTAGTCGCAGACGGCGGCAATAAAAGGATGGACGGAGAAACGAAGGCCAGCTTAGAGATGATCCCGAGACAAGGCAATGTAGCCCAAGGGGGCAGAATTCGGGCGCTCGTGTGATTCAGGCAGGAGTAGGTGGTGGTCGGCAGGGATAAGAAGTCTGATTTTATTTGGTCCAGGTCATGGGCAGTGAGGGTGGTTATCATGGCGGAATACCAGGGTCGAGACGGGGGTGGAGATGAAGAAGAAGAGGTCGTCGGATAATGAGGAGGCGAGAAGCTAACCGATGAAAGGAGTCGCCGAAGAAAAGCTGAGACGAAGTAGCTGTAGCAACCCTAGTGGCACTCAAAGCGGCGAAGGACAACGGGCAGTTTCGAATGCGTGAAGAAGAACGAGCAGACGAGAGGTCCCACTTATGGGAGTAGGCGAGGAGCGCCAGTCGTCCGATGAGCGACTGGAAGAAACGTGTGATCCATCCGAAGCCGTCTGATCAGACTCGGGTAATATTCGAGGCGGCGGAATACGGGTGCATTAGTACATTCGCAATAAATGACAACCAGCCCTTCCGGGGGCCGCACCAGGCTCGAACCAGATTTAGGGTCTAGTCAGTCGAACTGCGTGCCTCCTTCGACTAGACTTGAGGGAGATGCTTATGATCCCGGGCCAGCTTGCGTGTAACCTGGCCCGGTAGCCTGGCGCTCAGGCAGAAGGAAAGTGGCTAATGAGCTGAACGATCCCGTTAGATAGGGGGCCAGCGGGCTTAGGCCCCCTGGGCTTCCACGTCAAGGCCCACATAGTTCTGTAGTAGCCCGATCCTGAGTCAAATGGTCTAAGACTCATCCAGGTTCGGCTCCCCGCCGACGCGTGGCGGCCCACGCTCCGGGAATAAGCCCGAGCCGAAGGAGATGTTACTTAGTGCCCCAGTCAGCACCCTCATAGGCCCTCAGCCGGCCTCATTACTCAGTGCCCCAGTCGGCACCCTCATAGGCCCTCATCCGGCTTCGTTACTTAGTGCCCCAGTCGGCACCCTCATAGGCCCTCAGTCGGGCTCTCAGTCGGCCTCGCTACTCTGTGCCCCAGTCGGCACAACCACTCTCTGACGCCAGACTACCAGAAGTTGTACGGGGTCGGCGCGGGACCGGAGCCATTCTGGTCCCAAGTGGCGGATATCTTGCCGAGGTATTAATCTGCCTGGCACATCTTGTCCCCCCGTACCTCGACCACATGCTTTGGTGTCAGGTCGAGCGGCGTCCAACGGCGGCAACCCTTAAGTTGACAGTGCCCCTTTCCTTAACACAGCATGTGCCACTTTATCCTGCTATCCTTGGACGTACATTACCCTGTTCTCGCTATACGACAGCAGGTGGCAGGCGGGACAAGACCTGTCAGCTTCCCCGGTTACATATACCTCCTCACTCCGCATTACTCAGGTACGTGCGATAGTGCAATTTTCATACTGTTCTATTGTCTTCCATCGCCACCGACATGTACTGACTTGACCGTCGGAGTGTCTGACCGGGGACTTTTCCTGGCGGATTTTAACGGTCTTTGCCTTGCAGGTTGGGAGCGATCCAGCTCGTCAAACCACCTTAGCGACTTCACTCAGCTGTAAGGGCGTCCGACTCATTTCGCGACAGGATTCGCGACAGGATTAGAAGGTAAAAATTTTTCTTCCTTCTCCTCGCCTATTTCCCTTAGCTTCTTCTGTATGAGATAAAAATTACATTTCTATTATTTACATCTCCCTCATCTCCTCCCAAACAGAGAGACGTGGTTTAATTTCTAATTATGGTCACGGGATGTTTTCGGAATGATTCGCCGTGGTTGCCTTCATCGCCGTCGTTGACTTCATCTCTGGATTGGGTGGAAAAGAGACGGAGGCGGTCCGGCAAGGATTCCTTGGTTTCCGTTTTGGAAAATTCCGTCAAGGATTTCTCTCGTCGTCGACTGGGAGATCGAGCTGAGAATGGAAGAAGTGGAACAACGACGTCGCAGCTCAGCCGTGGCCGGCCGCCGCTGCTTCGATGTCACTTCGCATAACGGTCTCGCGTAGTGTTCATTTGGACGGAAGCAGGAGAGGAAGGAAAAAAAGAAAGAGGGCATTTTCTGCTTCGCCACTCGTAGTTTAAATAATATCAACAAAACCCCAAATGTGTTTCATTTACCCCTTCTCTATATTTTCAATTTAAACTGAAATCATTTTTACTCCAAATGAGATACGTAATCATGAAATATTAATACAAATACTTCTCGATTTACTTTGACGGTGAATGAAATTTCCGTCAAACTGAATTGATCGTCCTAAATTTGACATTACCTAACCTGATTAATAATTTAAAATGGAATCACACAAGCCAGAAAATGAAAATATTAAAAAAAAACTTTAATAAAATTTAGGAAATAAATAAAACATTGCTAATATCTCATATTTATTCGGAAAGAAGTAGAAAGATGGAGATGAGTGTAGAGCTAAATGCAAAATAATTTGTAAATAGATTTATGGTACAAATCGATAATATATCTGAGAGTTCAAATTATTCAATTTAAATGCTTCAAAATTAAACATGAAACAATTTATAAGTTAAGATAAAAACTTGTTCCCAAGAACTTGGAATAGTTTGTAACATAGTGTAATAATATCTCTTCCTTGTTTTTGTCCCAATGCCCACTCAACCATTCTATTTCCTTTGATTTACATATCGAATAAATCCAAAGAACATTCTATTTCTTCAAGGTATTTCTTAGATTGTTTTTCTAAAACATAGAGGATTATAGAGGGAAAGCATGTAACAAGAAGAGAAGGTGAAGAACAGATAAAGGTCCATATGGTGTTATGCTTTTTACTATGATCAGTTACCATTGAGTGTGTTTGCTGGTGCAATGATGGCTGGAAGGGTGTGAGGATGCCCTCATGCCCATGTTTCATGGATTAATCGGATCGCCACCCTCACTCGGGTCAATCTGGGTCAGTGTTGAACCTGTGGTGGTGAGACCGAGCTCCGGCTGTCTCTCCTTGGATTCCATCTTCTCAGCTAACCGTAGGGACTTCCGCGTTGGCTGCTGCGTTGGTTCGCTGGATTCTTCGCTGCTCTTCTTCTTCTGCGACATTGAAACATTTAGTTGTATATCTCATGTATGTTTAAGTTGCATGACATTAACAAAACCGATAAAATTGTATTAAAGACCAAATCATCTTCCAATTAGCTTCAAAGTTGATTTTTGAATGCACTAGCATCTTCGATGTGCTATTTCAAATTTCGTCCAAAGAAGTACGATCATTAAAACTTTTGCAAAGCAATTCAAATTTCCAGTCAAAAATCTGAAAATTTTGAGAGTGCTACAAGAATCTGCTTATGAAGCAGCTCAGTCAGAAAGAATGAAATTCAATTTAGAAAGATGATCCAAACATAAGTATAGAACTGCTTCCTGATGGCTAACATATCGAGCTTCCAAAGAGGGTAACCAATTAAGCAATTCTTCTGCAAACTTCGTAAAGTCTATAGAGCAGTATCAGAAAAGATCAGCTACAAATAAAACTAAATAATGAGCTAAAAATGCTTCTTGATTTGCCAATCTAATCAAACTCATTAGGAATTATACGTGTGAGATCTAATTACTTTCAGATATGTATGCCATTTATGTTCAGATCTCAAACTGAGCAGGCTTAGAGATAAAGAAATCCTCTATGCATCCGACTTTTCTTCCTCTTGAGTAAGATTTCAGTAGGAAAGAAAAGTTTAGCCATGTTCTTTGGGAAAAAAAAATCGTTGCAAAAACAAAGACGGGAGGAAGCAAAATCTTGAATCAGACAAGTAAAACCAGACGATATGTTCAAGGAAGAAGAAGGGTTTCTTGGAAACATACCCTGGGGCTAGCAGAAACCGGAGGGGGGAACTCCCTTCCCATCTCAACGGCGGTCGACCTAAAGAGGGCCTCGCGGGTTTTCGTCGCTCTAGTCGTCATCATCTCTAGCATCCTCCTCGCGGGTCCCGTTAGGTTGCCGGGACGGAGCGCGGCGAGCCGTATCCATTTGAGCATGCCGACGAGCTTCCGCTTGCCGTGCCTGGGAGCCAATAAGGGAGGAGGGTCGCTAGATACACCGAGATTCGGCGTCGGAGAGTCGAACATTGGCTCCTTGCCCCGGGACATAGCGGCGAAAGGGGGGTGGCGATCTCCGATCTCCGCGGCTGGGGAGAGATCGGATCTCCGGCGCCGATCAAGGCCCAGATCCGGCCGGATAGATCGATGGAAGGGGAGAGTAGTCGGCGGCAGAGAAAGGGGGGAGTGGAGGCGATGAGGCCGTCCGCTTGCGAGTGGCGGACCTCTCTTCCTCTCTGCTCCTCTCTATGTATTTGCGACTCTGCGATCTGACTGCGGAAACGAAGGCTGTATTTTGGCGCCAAAAAAATAATTATTCATAATTATAATATATTATAATTATAATTTTGATAAAATAATAAATAATTTTATTCATGAAATTAATCACGAGTATATAATTTAGAGAAATGATGCGCACGGTAAAATTAAATACCTCAGTATAAATTTTGATCGCCATTGGGCGGCACGTCCGATGTCCGATCGCCGATCGATCGGACACTACTAACGGTCTCTGATCGTCGTCCCGAATCAAACTATATCTTGGGAGGACGGTGAACCTGTCAGGATTGTCGGTAATGATGAACCCATTGAAATTAACAATGAATAATGTGAAATCGCAATCCCACTTCATCCCGTCAGTATCCACAACCACGACTGGCTGTCCTATTTAAGTTTGATTTTAAATCGATTGTTAAAATTTCAATACAATTCATTTAAATTATTTGATAGCTAACTAAGTCATTTATGATATCAAATGAATAAATGAAGATGAATAAACATTGATCGAATCCTACTGTTCTTTCAAATATCAAGATTCTATATTTTACAAATTCTCCTACATTTCTTTCATCTAAATCAATCGAAAAGTGATCTTGACGGGGCAAGCTCAAGCCTATTTAAGGCCTTTGGCGTAAAAAAAAAAGTCTTTAACATTATTTTTTTAAAAAAATACTTATCTTTTTTTATTCGGACTTGTAACTGACAATTGACTTGGTCGAAAATAAATTTATTTATAATAATTTAAAAACTAAGAAAGATAAAAAAAATATATGTCAATTTACTCAAATTAAAGATGAAGATGGTAATCCTTACAAAAAGGAATAAATGAAATGGGATAATAATAGAAAAAATTATATTTCCATCGTCAACTCATCATCATCACAAATCACAAAAAATAAATAAAAAAAAACATATACAAAATGATACAATTCAATATAATTCTTAGAAAATGAATATCTCAACGAGATCAAACCAGCCATTATCATTTGTTAAGAATTAAATAAGTCATTTTAAGCACAGAACAAAAGAAAAATTAAATCATATTTTTCATTATCTAAACCAAAATAGTTATAAATGATAAAATAGAAACAAAAGGGGAATCAAAAAATTTATTTCTCTAAATATATATAAATAAAAACTAAACTTAATATCTATCAAGGAAGCGAAATAATAAAGATATTTAACTCACTATTGCTAAAAAATAATAAAAACCTCTATTTTCATCGAACACAATATAGATGAATCCTTCAATATTTGAACTTAATCAAGCAAGGAGCATAATAGCACTAACCGAATCAACGTGACAGCGTCAGGTGTAATTTCTCTTTCCCAATATTAATGAGCAAGAGAAGTACAAAGAGGGAGAGCTAATCAAAGGAAGAGGGAGAACTCGAAAAAAGACTAAGGGGGCGCGTTTGGTTTGCTACATTTTGTATTTTCATTTTTTCATTTTCTGAAAAATGACTTTCTTTCATTCTCTAGTTTTTCAGAAAACGCTATATCTTTTTTTGGAAAACAAGGCTGAAAAATGCAAACCAAATACGTTTTTAAGAAAACCGCATTTTCTACGGAAAATGAAAATGGAAAACAAATATGCCAAACGCCCCCTAACATTTTTATTTTGTATTGCATGGATAATTTTTTTTTCTAATTCATGTTTTTATAATAATATACATAATAAAAATTAAATTTAAAATATTAAAAAGAGAGCCCTTTATAACTCTATTCATTGGAACTATAATAAAATTTTTATAAAATTCGTAGTTTTAACTAAAAATTAAGATACATAAATTTTTTTATGAAATCTCTATTCTTTTTCATTCTCTTAAAATATATAATAAAAATATGTTTAATATATCAAAAATATTGAGCCCTAATAAAAATTGAGGCCCTAGATTATGGCTTATGCCTAAAGACTACCCTGGATCTTGAGTTCATTAAGCATCCAATAATATGAATCGCCTATCGAAATCTCTAAACTGGATGATTGAAATGAACTCTCTCTCTCTCTCTCTCTCTATATATATATATATATATATATATATAAGGCCAATTTATTTGGAAGATCAAAAAAATAAAATTAAAAAAATTTCGGAAAAATCTTAAAAGAGAAAAAAATACAATCCATTAATAGATAATTTTGGAGTTAAAATCATCTCAAAATTGAACGAAAAATAATGAATGGAGAAAAAATGATACATATATCTATTTTAATTCATAAATTTACATCATATATCAAAAAAATTGATAAAGATATCTTTTTTAATTCATAAAATTATATTATATATTCAAAAAATAATACATGTATTATTTTTAACTCATAAAATTATGTCATATACTTATCTTCCACAATCAAGATAAATAAATATAGAAAAAAATTATTCTCTTTTTATATTCTTAAATTTGTTTCATACTTTTATGACGATATTTTTTTTAATTTGAGCCAAAGGAATAGTGTACAAACATGACCGTACGATGCGGATATTTACCCAAAATAACGAACTTAATATGTAATATCATGTTCTGGTGCCACTTTGGAAAGTATTACCAACCTCATCGTTGGATCGAACTGTGGGGCCCATGTCTTGCTCCAACGAGGAGGAGAGTGGAGTATTGGTCGACGTTTAAAAGAGAAAGAAGTGCGATCTTCGGTTGAAATAACGAACTGAATAATATCATGTTCTGGGGCCCACTTTCTTTTTGCTACCTGCCTTACAATTGGATAGAAATTGCAGTCCCCTTCCCTTTCTTCAATGAAGATGAGGGTGCAGAAGGGGTCAGTGATTGGAAGAGCAGGAAGGGCGAGACGTCGTGATGATGTGCTGGGAGAGATCCTGCCGTCCACGTGGCCTGGAAGGAGTCGCCTTCGCGACATGGTCACCTGCCTCGTGAGAGTACGAGACGAGATGAGGGAGAGAGCGTAGCAGTTGGTCTCTTCCGCGCTCGATCACGGAGGGAGAGGGCGAAGGCGGAGAAAGTGCGTTCGTGGTGGTTGTGGTCGCTCACCGGCCGCCCCTTGCTGTGCTCCCTGCCTGCTTTCGTCTCTGTTTCGCAGATCCGGACGCCGTCGAGTTCGCTGGCCGGGAGGTGGCGTCTTCATTGTTCCGGAAGCGCTAGGTTTTCGTCAGCCCTGCAGCATTTGTCGTCGCATTCTTCTGTCGAGCCGGTGACTCCGTTTTCCTCTCGGCATTCTGCGCCATTTTCGCGATCTGTGTGTTTCAGTTGCTTTTCGGAAGAAAGGTGGGGGTTTGGATTGAGGAATAAGTTGTTGGGATATCCCGGCGGTGAAGTTTTTCGGGACGAGACTATGAACCGAAACGCTAGCGCGGCGCCGCCGCCGTCGCGGGATGCCGTGACGAAATCGGCTGATGCGGAGCTTGCCCTCTTTCTCGAGATGCGGAGGCTGGTGAAGGAGCGGAACGATCTTCTACCGCATAACTCCGAAGAACTCGACCCCCCATCAGGTGATCCTCTCTTCGCCTCTCGGTCGCTCTTTCTATCTACATCTTGATGCGATTTTTCTAGATGTTTGTGCATCATCTCAGGGTCAAAGCCCGGGATTGCTCCTTTATTCAGAATCGCCTCTTTGTCACCTTTGCGAAAATCTTGTGTCGATGACTTCCTGAATTCCGACAGCGAAAAGAATGACTATGACTGGTAACTCGATCGACACACATCTTTCTCGTTATGCCTTTGACTTAATATCTGTTGCTTTATTCCTTGATGCATCGATTCCTTCTATGTAACAGTTTTGCTTCCCATCTATTGTGCTATCCATTGATGCTTTTTCACCACCCAATTATTCTCTCTCTTGTTGTTTATTGTGTTGTTTCTTGGTGCTTCTTGCTGTCAATTGTATTCTTCCAGCCATGAAAATTCTTTCTTTTACCCCTTCAAATCATTACATTCATTTGCTACATAGTGTGTATTTCATTTATTGGATGGCCCAAGAGTCAAATTCATATGAAACTGCAAATTGCTTTGTCTTTCACTTTAGGTCTATGTATACTTTTGCTATCAATATTTAGAATTGTAGAAAGTCTTAGTATGATGCAAACTCTTGGAGTTAGGATCATGTATCCTATATCATTATTATTACAAGTCTACTAATGAACTTTACACAATTACACTAATAATTAGAGGCTAATTTTTAAAATGCTCTCCAATGTTTAACAACTTTTTCAAAATGTTCCCTAAGGTTTCCATTAATGTCAAAACACCCTAAGGTTTCCATTTAGCTACTAAATGCTCCCTATGTAAGAGTAAGATGTCTATTTTTCCCTTCTAAATTACCACCTAATCACTCCCTTGTTAATAGAGAAGAGACATTTGGAAGTCTTGACAGGCATTTTGACATTAATGGAACCTTGGGGCATGTTTTTAAAATTACCCATGATTAGATAGTGATTTTTCCATCTATATTCTAACATGACATAATTGCTGAATATTGAAGAAAAAATCTGATAGATTGGAGACAACCTTCTGTTCTAACTTGTACTTCTTGTAGCAGCCAGTAGCTGCATGAATTTATACAAATTGGCGATGAAAAAAATTATTGAATTTATCATTGATCAGAATTTGTAAAAGTTACAGATTAAAATTCTTGAAGGCAGATAAGAGTTTATTCATCTCATGCTGTCTATTATATTCTGATTTCCTGTTTTGGGAAATGACGCAGGAGAGACTTCAACCAGATTAAATTAATAAGAGCTTTATACCTTGTGATAGTAAAAGTTGAAAGTCGTCTTATGCTAACTAAATTTCATTTCCTTCAATCTCTTGATCAATTCTTATATTGTTCGATTATTCTATTAGTAATTCCCTTGATGCAAATTCTATAAGAATGATCACATGCTTTCATTTAGTTGAATACTTTCAATCTATTTGTGGTCGCTGGATTCACCAAGGATATAATATGTTATCTTTATGATTCCAAAAATTTCCTTTTCCCAGGCTTCTAACACCTCCAACTACTCCACTTTTTCCATCTTTGGATACTGAATCAAGAAGATCTCTTGTTTTTAGGAATGAAACTCCTAAAGCTCCACCAAAGACGCTTGAGTTTAAGGTTAGTTTTCTAGTTAATCACATGCTTAAATATATATATACACATGGCAAATTGCAGGGTTATGTCATCTTGGATCTAAAGCCATAAGTAACCATGTATTCTTGGATGCATATTCTAGTGTCACTATGTACTTACTTGATGGGCAGCTCGGTGCACGAAGTTCTCCAATGCGGGATCTCGGGGAAGGGTCGGATCACAATCTTACCTTGCATTGCAAGAGATTGTTTCCATGACTTGAACCGTGACCACAAGGTCACACAACAACAATTTTATCATTGTCTTAAGACTCCCTTTTTTTTTATCGTTACTATAGAAGAAAAAGCTAGAATGACTTATTTTGCAGTGATAACTGTCCATAGTTTGTTTTTGTTTCGTCAGTTAGTTGTAGGTGCCAGAAGAATGACATGAGTTGCATTAGAGCCTGCATCAAGTAAGTGATGCACCTTGTTCATGTTTACTGTTAGGGGGTTTTGCTAGTGACCCGCCCAAACGTATTGTCCAATTTAGTGCTGAACTGTGTCTTCGTACCATTGGAGTTGCACTATTTTTGGCACCTCAAGTTCTGTAGCTGAGGTGGCAGTGCTTAATCCAGGACCAGGATAAACAGAAATGCGAGTGTCTTATAGGGCTTCTTTCTAGCTTCAATTGTTTCATGATCATAAAACAATTCACAAGTCTGAAGGCATTTGCACAACTAATGTTTGAAAGGATACCTTTCCATCAGCATAATCCTTGCTTTACATAACTAAAACATAGATCGTTCTTTGGAGAATCCTGTTAGAAACTAGGTATTCTCGTCTAGTATGAGTTGTTCTTGGGTATTCCTACGATGTAGAGTTTAGTTGTGACTTGCCTCTTGTTGTTGTGGTAGTTGTCATTGTAGAACTCTCTCCACAAAGAGATATAAATTAACATTCTGGCCTGCAACCGAAATTAACCAACTATAGATCCAACAAATACTATCATTTATCATGCTTCTCAGTGCTAATGGCCTACTAGGAGTTGCGGAATGCTGACTCATTTGATTTGCAAGAATTATTGTCTAACCTATATGACTTAACTGAGATCTTGTGTCCAACCATTTAGGTACCACTATATCAACTATACTTTTGTCTTTATTGCTGAATACTTTTGTTTCCTAAATTTGATGTTAACTTTCAGTGTATTCATGCCGTGTTTTAGCTATCAAATGCTCTGTCCAAGAACACATCTTTGAGGCAACCAGCATTATCATCGGGCATCAACTCTTCCATTCCGGGAACTAGTAGGCCATCATCCTCCGGCGGTCCTACTCGTAGTTCATCAAGGCCTGCAACTCCAAATGGACATTCTACCACATCCGCCTATTCAAAACCTACAAGATCTTCCACTCCCGCATCACGTTCTACTTTACCTTCAAAGTCATCAACTCCTCCATCATTGGCTCCTCCACTATGGGCAACACCCACAAGATCCTCTACAACAACATCTAGACCATCATTGGTTCCTCCACGATCGGCAACGCCCACAAGATCCTCTACACCATCTAGACCATCATTGGCTCCTCCACGATCGGCAACACCCACAAGATCCTCTACATCAACATCTAGACCATCATTGGCTCCTCCACGATCAACAACACCCACAAGATCCTCTACTCCAACATCTAGGCCATTGTTGGCTCCTGCTGTTCTGCCCTCGACACCTGTGAGATCTTCTACACCGGCATCCAGGTCATCTGTACCTGGGATAAACAAGCCTGCATCAAGGCCAGCCACCCCAACTAGGCGACCTTCTACTGCATCGGCTGCTCATGTCAGCTCTATACCAATAAGACAATCATCTGCTGTCATAAGGCCCAATCCAATGATACCGAAAAGTCCAGTACCAGCAACACCCAAAAGCTCAGCGTCCACAGTTTCGAAAAGTTCTGCATCATCATCCCGAAGCTCTCCGATCACAAAGCCTAAGCCATTGAAACCCTCAGATATCCCTGGTTTTTCTCTTAATGCTCCTGCCAACTCAAAGACATCTTTTTCTGAAAGATCATCCATGGCTTCTCGTGGCAGACCAGGAACGCCAAGCGGTCGTTCATCTTCTGTCGAGCTTGCACCCAATGCCGGGCCAAGGCAACTATCTTGTTCTCCGTCAAGAGGGAGGATTGCTGCTGGCAATGTTCTTAAAGGTAGTTTTGGTCCACCACCGAGCACACAACAAGCAGGTAGTGGTAGCAATGTGGACCATGTCGGAAGGGGAGACAAGACGGTCGAACATATAGTCAATACAAGAAGATTTGCACCGGCAAAACGAGATAACCAGCAACCAACCCACAATGACCTTCCTGGAAAACTTAATGCCGGCTTCGAGAGGGCACTATCAAAGAAATCATTGGATATGGCATTGGGGCATATGGTATCATTTCTCAACTCATTTTATTTCCCTGAGATTGTTATCCATCTAGATCTAAAGTGGTCTAATTTGAATACGATTTCTGATGGAAGATCTTTGCAAATATGCAGGATATACGACGAAATGCCCCCAACGGTTATAGACCATTGATGGCGAAGATGCCAGCATCATCTGTTTGTAGTGTGAGGTCAGGATCGTCGAGAGGCAGAGTCGGCAGCATTTCAGATTCTCTTGCAACAAGCAGCCCAGCCAGTTCGGAACTAAGCATCAATAACATGTTCCGTATCGGCGACTCTGAAATAGAAGACGAACTTGCGAGTGAGAAAAGTGTCAAATGCTCTCCTGCCGCACCCACAACCAGATGACTACATGGAACGCTCATAAACAACTAACAGTTTGTTATCGAGAACTATTGATCATTAGTTTCGTCTACGAATTGTCATGTGGCTATAGCTCTGTACCTCATATTCGATATATTCTTCAGATTGCTCATTACCTCACACCTCATGATCTAGATTAGTTTACTTGTACTCACTCACTGCCTTTTGAAAAATAAAAATAACAAATGCTCCTCATTTTCTGATAGATTGTTTTTCCCTCGTTATTTGAATTTATAAAATTTGAAATAAAATAATAAAAAGTAATTTTCCTTTTGTTTTTGTTTTTGTAAGATCCAGAATTTCTGGTAAATTAATTGTTTTTATAAAAAACACTTATAAAAATCATATGACTTAAAATTCAAAAATTATAAACAAATCATCATTAAAAAAACTGGATTTATATGAATTTTTTAAAATTAAAAAAATATAATTTCAATTTTTCATGAAAAACAAAATCATTTATGAATTGAAAATTTGGTTGCGAAAATCAATTATAAATTGTACATAACAAAATGGGGGATTTGTTTTTTTTTTTTTTTTTTTTTTTTTTTTTTTTTTTTTTTTTTTTTTTTTTTTTTTTTTTTTTTTTTTTTTTTTTTTTTTTTTTTTTTTTTTTTTTTTTTTTTTTTTTTTTTTTTTTTTTTTTTTTTTTTTTTTTTTTTTTTTTTTTTTTTTTTTTTTTTTTTTTTTTTTTTTTTTTTTTTTTTTTTTTTTTTTTTTTTTTTTTTTTTTTTTTTTTTTTTTTTTTTTTTTTTATAATTTAATGAAAATGGAACTCTTTGATATTTTTAAAAGTATGGATTTTAATTTTAATTTTTCCCTTTTTTTCATCTTCCTCTAAATCCAATTGCATTCTTCGAATATGAAATTTACAATACACAAAAGAACCAACAGAAATGTTTAAACCCCAAACTAACTGTATACGATCATATAAACTATCATTGTCGTCATCAAACCGAGTAAACATCCCATACAAAATGATCACTCATCGATAAACGATTGTGCAAATTCTATAGAGTAAGCGAAAGAGTTAGACACCGCAACTCTCGACAATGCCAGCCTTCATTGTGGAGTATAGTTGCCGAAGCAAAGCACCACGTAGGGTTAACTGTACAACCACCAACAAAAGTAGTACTAACCTCCGAAGAAAGCACGAGTATGCACTCTGGGCCAAAGTGCAAAATTAAGACAACTCAAGATGCAACATTTTGAAGAAGTGATTAGCAAAAGTGTGATATAACTGAGCAAAGTTGACACTCGTCAAACTAAATATTTTCCCCAAGTGGGATTCCACCACCCTCGTACTACAAGTAACCTCAATGATAAGTCATTAGCAGGGTAGGTTAAAAGGGAAAAAGAACAAATAAGACACTTTTTGTTCATAGTCACCAATGAATGTCCATATTTCAAAAGACATAATTTTGATTTTACCCCTCAAACAATGGTTTTGTCCAAAACAATTTTGAAAAGAGTACCCCTTTTTATTGGTATCGTCCAAAGCACGTCATTTTTTCATTTACTATCAAAACAACACTCTATCCCCACTTTAACCCATTTTTATGGCTGAAAATACCCTTATTCGGCGTTGTGGCAACTATGATTCATAACCACTATAAGGAAACTTCAATTGTGCTAACCTTTGCAATTGTGCTTCACATATCAGATGGTTTCACGTTATAGGGAGAGAGAGAGAGAGAGAGACTAACCTTTGCAATTGTGCTTCACATATCAGATAGTTTCACGTTCCATCCACTGGGCCTCTTCCTAACACGCTGGAATGGTTTTGGTGGCCTTCACCTTGTGTCGTTCATCTTCATCCTCACTGTCACTTATCCACCCATAACAGGGACGCCTTTTCTGTTGTGGTTCTGTAATCTGATTTGATTGACTTGGCTGACAAATTGTGGCCAAGTTATGATGTGGCTTGAAATCTCCTGCCGCAGAAGTCGACTGACCTAGACCGTCCTTGTAGGTCACCAAATTATGGTTCATGTCTGTGCATGGAATGTCCTTCCAATCGACAGATTGCTCTAGAGTGCAAAACTTGTATCATAATGATGACGACGACAAAAGGCTCCGAGACGGGAGCTCAGAAAACATCTAAATAAGAGATAAGAATGCCTATCTCACCAGTCTTCACAATTTGTTTGCCAGAAGTCTCTAAAGCTCTGGTGCCTTCTTTTGCTTTTTCCACCTAAAGAATTCGAAAATGCAGATATATAAGAACAGACTGAGAATCGCATTCACATGAAACTACCAAAGTCATCATCTAGGGAAACATAAACTCCATGAACAAGGCATCTGCTTGAGAAGGAACCAATAGGAATTGGATAGCATTGAGCAATACATCAAAAACAAATTGAAAAGAGTTGTTTAGTAACTTTAGTTAAGATTTCGAAATAGCAACCAGAATCAAGCGACATGTTACTTGCTATAAGATACAATTGAATAAATGTTGGCTAATATAAAATGTGTATACTAAGGAAGAGTTGTTTACTTGAGATATTGAAATAACCATCAGCATATTAATATGTATCTTACAAGGTGATGAAGGGTCATCCCTTGAAGAGTTCTCCAGAGATTTTTTACTTTTCTTAAATTGGAGCCTAGACCTACTTTCTATGGGCAATTTGATGCGGGTTAAAAAACCACGAGAACAAAAAATATATCATTTCGCAAAGTCAAATAAACTTACCTTCCTATAGTTAAGGATGAATTGACCAGCAGTTTGCTAGTATAAATTAGAGTTTACGGGATTCAGAATGAGATTTGAATCATGGAAATATATGTATACTTTATTTAAGTGTGATTAAAGTAAAGCCAACTGATCATTGAGTTTCTATCTTGCGTCCATGGTTAAATTGATTCAGGAGGTAGAGAACTAAAATCATCTAGATGAGAATGCGTCATGAAATTTAAGTTGGGTATTATCATTTAAACATTCCAAAACAAAACAGATTACTTTTTTTAGGAATAAAAATGAAAGCCCTACGGATTCATGTTCCCAAGGAGACATAAGGAAGCAAACATGCAGCAATAGTCCCACTGGTCGAGGATGCAATCATGTCATGTACTTGGGCAATATAAACTTGAAAGACAAGACTTGCAGAAGATCGTCATAGCTAGCTGACAACCATTAATGAGGGAACCCCCACTTAAGTCTAGATATCCTTATGGAGACATAATTTCTAACTCACGGGCCACAATTAAACCATAGTTGGAAGCAAGTAAAACCAAATGGAGTGTACAGAACCATAGGAACATGACTACAATTGAATATCCTTGACGAGCCTATGACTTGGAGAGTAAGTTGCTGCATAATTTGGAATATAAGAATTCTCAGCTACGTGTTTCAGAATAACTAATTAATGGTGTGGTTCCCTTATCCACACGAAACAGGTCATACAGAGTAATGACCTCTAGGAATTATCATCACAAAGTGAAAGACTAACTGCCCGTTCCACCATAGAATGATATCAACAACCAAGAAAGCTGGAAAACTTGAAGACTCAAATGGTGTACCTGTCTAGCATTTGGTTCTTGATCATCCAATATGGTCTCGATGACAAGCCTATAACTACCTTCTTCAATGGCATGCCATGCACCATCGTCATCATAAACCTACCAGATTTCAGAACTTGAGTTTGTAAGGCGCTTTAAAGTCTGAAATCAACAAAGAAGGCATCTTACTTTGAGAAGTTTGTTGACAGTAGCAACAATGGTTTCATTCGTGAAACCGAAAGGGAGCAATGCATCAATGGCAGCATCTATCCTCTTCATCCCCACCTGTATCATTCAAATGCAAAAGCAATTTTGCAGAAAAGCTAAATGATGTCCAAGTATGTTCTGTTGCCTACCTTCTTCCTTCTTGGAGCCATGTGCCACTTAAGTGCCAGGGAACAAAGACAATAGTTCTCAATTACCACCTCCTACCACAACCTTTTTGCCTCTTCTTCTCTGGGTAGTGAAAATGGAATGTGGTGCTGCCTGCCTCCTCAAAACAATGAGTTCCACGATTTACTAACTCAACCTGCAAAGCTAACAAGAAGTAAGATTGGGTTCCACAGCTCTCCATGACGAGACAGGGAAATCAAAACAGGTTTTCACACTTGCAAAATATTAGTCTCAAGAAACTCATGAAATGCGTTTCTTTCAATAAGGAAAGCAAAGCATGTCAATATTCTCTATATCATGCTCATGATATGTATCACATGCACAAAGTGCAGACCAACAAAGCATGTCAATCTTCACCTCACAATCCTCATGATTTGAATTTCATACACAAGTTGCATGTCTATAGTGCATGCAATACTCACCTCCACATGCTCATAATATTTGACAAGACATATTCATTCATAAAGAGTTACTTAAAAACATTTTTTGTAATGATTAGAAATAATTTAAAGAGATATATAGCATTATGCTAACTCATTGAATATCTCAAACTTTGGTCATAGAACAGAAGTAGTGCAACAATAAACCATATCTTGCAAACTGAACAATAAAGCTTCCTGAACAGCTGGAGAATTAAATGCCAGTTGAAGGTAAAACCAATTACTTGATCAATTATGGTTTATGACAGAAAAAAAAAAGTATAACAGCAAAAATTTGAACAAAATAAATAGTTAATTTTTTCTTTCATTGTTTAGCACCAGTTGTTTGTTTACCAAAAAAATGAAAAACACATGACTCACAACCAGTGTTCTGAAAACCGGACCGGACCGGACGGTCGGACCGGTTGAACCGGGAACCGGCCAGATTTTCGGTCCGAGTTGACTCTGAAAACCGGCTACTCAACAACCGGATGTGAACCGTTCTGAACCGGGCGGGAACCGGTGAACCGGACAAACCGGAAAAACCGGTCAAACCGGCTTGGTTTATTTCATTTTCATTTTTTGATTTTTTCCCCCCTTTTGCAATTTTGCTTTCTTACTAAAAATGAAAATTAAAAAATAAAATATCAAAAACCTAGTTTGCTTTCACCCAAAGTCCCAAACGAACAAACCTATTATTTTTGCAAGAGAGTCACCGCCGCCAGTCTCTCGCCGCGTCACCTTGCCTCTACCAGTCTCGCCGCGGCGCCCTGCCTCCGCTAGCCTCGCCTCGTTGCCACTAGCCTCACCCCGTCTCCAGCTTCGTTGCGTCGTCGTGCTAGCATATGATGGCAGCAATATATGACATATTTGGATGTGTAATTTTGTATGTGTTTTACTAGTGTCCCCTATTTAAGTATTTATCGGTGAACAAATGTTACTGTGATATAGTTTTAACTTCTAATAAGATTCTGCAATTCGTATTCAGATTTCTTGAATCCAATAGTTTTAAATTTGAATTTTTCTTTAAACCTAATCTTTTTTTTCAAGAATACTGTACTGAGTTGCTGACAAAAATATATCACATGTTTAACCTAGTTGATCTAATCTTGAAGAAAATAGTTGGATAAGTTGTTAGTTTCATAAATTTATATAAATACATGTTTTATTATATACCGGTTATATCCCGGTTGGACCCCCGGTTAAACCGGTTGAACCTCTGAACCTCTGAACCCTTGCTTCGACCGGTTCGATGTCCGGTCCGGTTCTCAGAACCTAGTCACAACTCCCTGTTACATGTTCCTGTCAAGTTCAAAGTACATTTTTTTCTTGGGAAAATACTGTTCTCTTTCATGCCATTCTGCTGCTATAACCGCAGATACCTCAACTAAGTTGAGACGCCGAATGAGATAAAAACCATTCAACGATTTCTACCTCAAATAAGCCACGCTGGATAGAACTGAACCCAGAAATGGCTACTAGCCGGAAAGGAGCAGTAAATAAGAACGAAGGGGGCGATTTAAAGTCTTACAACCTGTCGGAGAAGGGAGGAGACGGTCTCAGGCGGTGGCTCGCAGAGAAAGGAAGAGAGATTCTATTGCCGACAGCATTGTGATAGGGTTGAGAAGCGAAGATGGAGAAGCCAAGGAAGATCTCGGGATCGAGACGGCGATCATTGCCGGCAAATGCCAGTGATCGGCGGCGGCGAAGAATGCGAAGCGGAAAGGGTATTGGCGGCGGGCACAAACATTGACCTGAACTATAATTACCGCGAAGCTGTGAAAGTTCTTTCCTAGCCGTTGGATCTGAACGAGACGGGTTATCGACGGTTGATATTAAAATGCATTTAATGTTTTTCAAATTTCTTAATTTTATAAATATTAAAGGCAGAAAATTAAGAGAGCTTCCAGTTTTATCTATATAGTTATTTCGAAAGACCAATATTTTAATTATTTTTAAAAGGGAGATATGCTTTTAATGATATGGATAATTAAAGGGCGGTTTTGTATTTTCCAACCATATCAAGTGAATAAATATTTAATTAAAAATATATTTATTTAATAGAGCTGGATGAGGGTGCGTATTGTTACCTTATAGTTTGAGAATTAAAATTTAATAATATTAATATGTTCATCCTCCCTACTCACTAATCATATTATCTAAAATAATAATTCTCATAATTTATTTTCTTCATATTAATTTTAAGATATGGATGAACGAATCGGCTTCAACCGCCTATAGAGATAAATTAGAAGCTTATAATATGCAAATGTCCAAGAAATTTTTATTTATTTATTTTCTGAAATCAGACGTGAGCAACAAAATCTGAACACAAACAAATTGAATCCCCATTTCATGTATCAGTTTTTGTTATTTCTTGTGTGTTCTATTCTGGGAGCCTTCTTGATCATCTCGTGGGCTTCGCCATTCATTCGGAGACTGAGAAGGACAGCGGCTAGGAGATAGAAGGCGGTAGGCCAGTCGGGCAATAGTACTTATGCTTGCACGGCATCTCTAATTGCCTCTTGTAGCAGATTGCTCGTTAAGGACGATAAGCCACGGCGTGCTAACACTGTCGGAGAAGTCATTGTGAATTTGTGCTGCTGTCAATGAACTGCAGATCCATGTACAAAGAGGTCGGTTTGCGCAAAAGTTACACTGTGACCCTTGAATGCTCAATCTGCTTGTTTGTTTAAGACCTGCGTGCAGTAAACAATTGCAGTTTCGAAATCTTTTGCCTGAAAAGCATTGTCTCCGAGCTTCTTGAAGTTCGAAGTCTCCTGGTTTTGGCTATTCCAAACTTGGAAACAAAACTAAAACATGCATCAGAAAAACGATTAATGTCGGTTAAATTGAGAATATAAAGAGGAAGATGAAGATGATTCGCTTACATCGTTGGCTAACTCATCCTTGTATCCGACCTTCTCTATTATTTCGTGTACTGTGATATAGTTCAAGCAACTGACTGGAAGTCACAGGAGCATCGGCAGTCCCAGTCGTGCGTATGAAGGCCTCTGCATATTTTAGAAAAATTTGTCATTTGTTCACAGAAATATTTTATACGCAAAGCCTTACCTCTGTGTCCTTTTGAAGAAGTCGCAAACAAGTGATGAGCCATTTCAAATTAGGCTTCTCGCGAGGTTCATATGGCAAACACTGAGAAATTAATCGAACCAAAGCTGTTCCATCACGATCTGAGAAATGCCCCTCCAAGCAAGAATCCACGAGCACTGAATAATTTTTATGACTAATCAGATCAAGTGCCTGCAAAAGACATGGAGCCAAGCCAGTAAGCCTACCTGTCGTGTAGTTGCTACTGTAAAGATACAAAACAAGGGCATGTTTTTCTTCATCACTAGAAAGAAAGCAGTCTAATAAAATGATATTAACTTTGATGAAGTGGAACGAGAGAGGTCCAAGAATTCCAAAACTCTAAATTTCAGTCTTTAATCAGGAACCATAGCGATACTACTACAACTAGCTCAAATTACAAAGAAGCTTCAAGGGAAATAAACCTACATGGATTGGAGGAATATGCTTCCCGTTAAGAAGATCCAGCAGAACCGTTCCAAAGCTATATACTACACTTTGTGGTGTCACTTTCCCTGCCAAATTAACCCAAGAAAAACTCATAGTACCTGAAGTGAAAAAAAGCTTTCTATCAATGATTTAAATGAATGGCCTTGTTAAGTATCTTAGAGCTAAAAGTTAGCAGTTCATTTTAGAGTAGATAGTCAACATTTAAAAGGAAGGGAACGGTTGAACGATATGCAGAAGATTTAGGTTCTCCAATAGTAATACTAACTTGAGTATCCAAATACCAAACCCCTATGTTTAAGATTGTTGAAACAAAAATTTCAACAATAACACCACCCTAAGTTTTTTCTTGAGTTCATAATGATACAACAGACTATCCAATTGATTCCGATTATGATCTTCAAGAATGGACTTATACAACTGCAAACCCAGCAATGCTACCTTTGTGAAACAAATACAATTGTAGGGCAAATAAAGGAACAATTGGAAGAGACAGTTATAGTCATTTTCCAATTACCGTATGCAAGTCAACTCGGCCAGGATAATGAAACAGGAACAATTAGAAACAAGTCAACTCGGCCCCGAATCAAACTATACCTTGGGAGGACGGTGAACTCGTCAGGATCTTCGGCAACTGTGAACCCATCGAAATCGACGGTCAATGATCCGAGATCGCAATTGTGGCGATCCCCGACGGGTTCACCGTGCCCCCCAGGGTATAGTTTGGTTCGGGGCGGCGGCCGAAGGCCGCCGGTGGTGTTCGATCGTCGATCGGACGTGTATACAATAACTGCCACGTCATTCACTCTCCCATTCACTCTCCCAAATTCACTCTCCCTATCATCACTCATTTTAAATGAGTAATGATTGGTAGAGTGAATTTGGGAGAGTGAATGGGAGAGTGAATGACGTCCAGCTAATGTGTACATGTTCGATCGACGATCGGACACCACCGACGGCCTCTGATTGTCGTCCCGAATCAAACTATACCTTGGGAGGACGGTGAACTCGTCAGGATCGTCGGCAACGGTGAACCCATCGAAATCGACGGTCAATGATGCGAGATCGCAATTGTGGCGATCCCCGATGGGTTCACCGTGCCCCCCAGGGTATAGTTTGGTTCGGGGCGGCGGCCGAAGGCCGCCGGTGGTGTTCGATCGTCGATCGGACGTGTATACAATAACTGCCACGTCATTCACTCTCCCATTCACTCTCCCAAATTCACTCTCCCTATCATCACTCATTTCAAATGAGTAATGATTGGTAGAGTGAATTTGGGAGAGTGAATGACGTCCAGCTAATGTGTACATGTTCGATCGACGATCGGACACCACCGACGGCCTCTGATTGTCGTCCCGAATCAAACTATACCTTGGGAGGACGGTGAACTCGTCAGGATCGTCGGCAACGGTGAACCCATCGAAATCGACGGTCAATGATGCGAGATCGCAATTGTGGCGATCCCCGACGGGTTCACCGTGCCCCCCAGGGTATAGTTTGGTTCGGGGCGGCGGCCGAAGGCCGCCGGTGGTGTTCGATCGTCGATCGGACGTGTATACAATAACTGCCACGTCATTCACTCTCCCATTCACTCTCCCAAATTCACTCTCCCTATCATCACTCATTTTAAATGAGTAATGATTGGTAGAGTGAATTTGGGAGAGTGAATGGGAGAGTGAATGACGTCCAGCTAATGTGTACATGTTCGATCGACGATCGGACACCACCGACGGCCTCTGATTGTCGTCCCGAATCAAACTATACCTTGGGAGGACGGTGAACTCGTCAGGATCGCCGGCAACGGTGAACCCATCGAAATCGACGGTCAATGATGCGAGATCGCAATTGTGGCGATCCCCGACGGGTTCACCGTGCCCCCCAGGGTATAGTTTGGTTCGGGGCGGCGGCCGAAGGCCGCCGGTGGTGTCCGATCGTCGATCGGACGTGTATACAATAACTGCCACGTCATTCACTCTCCCATTCACTCTCCCAAATTCACTTTCTCTATCATCACTCATTTTCTTATGAGTAATGATTGGTAGAGTGAATTTGGGAGAGTGAATGGGAGAGTGAATGACGTCCAGCTAATGTGTACATGTTCGATCGACGATCGGACACCACCGGCGGCCTCTGATTGTCGTCCCGAATCAAACTATACCTTGGGAGGACGGTGAACTCGTCAGGATCGCGGCAACGGTGAACCCATCGAAATCGACGGTCAATGATGCGAGATCGCAATTGTGGCGATCCCCGACGGGTTCACCGTGCCCCCCAGGGTATAGTTTGGTTCGGGGCGGCGGCCGAAGGCCGCCGGTGGTGTCCGATCGTCGATCGGACGTGTATACAATAACTGCCACGTCATTCACTCTCCCATTCACTCTCCCAAATTCACTCTCCCTATCATCACTCATTTTATTATGAGTAATGATTGGTAGAGTGAATTTGGGAGAGTGAATGGGAGAGTGAATGACGTCCAGCTAATGTGTACATGTTCGATCGACGATCGGACACCACCGGCGGCCTCTGATTGTCGTCCCGAATCAAACTATACCTTGGGAGGACGGTGAACTCGTCAGGATCGCCGGCAACGGTGAACCCATCGAAATCGACGGTCAATGATGCGAGATCGCAATTGTGGCGATCCCCGACGGGTTCACCGTGCCCCCCAGGGTATAGTTTGGTTCGGGGCGGCGGCCGAAGGCCGCCGGTGGTGTCCGATCGTCGATCGGACGTGTATACAATAACTGCCACGTCATTCACTCTCCCATTCACTCTCCCAAATTCACTCTCCCTATCATCACTCTTTTTGAGTAATGATTGGTAGAGTGAATTTGGGAGAGTGAATGAGAGAGTGAATGACGTCCAGCTAATGTGTACATGTTCGATCGACGATCGGACACCACCGACGGCCTCTGATTGTCGTCCCGAATCAAACTATACCTTGGGAGGACGGTGAACTCGTCAGGATCGTCGGCAACGGTGAACCCATCGAAATCGACGGTCAATGATGCAAGATCGCAATTGTGGCGATCCCCGACGGGTTCACCGTGCCCCCCAGGGTATAGTTTGGTTCGGGGCGGCGGCCGAAGGCCGCCGGTGGTGTCCGATCGTCGATCGGACGTGTATACAATAACTGCCACCTCATTCACTCTCCCATTCACTCTCCCAAATTCACTTTCTCTATCATCACTCTTTTTCTTATGAGTAATGATTGGTAGAGTGAATTTGGGAGAGTGAATGGGAGAGTGAATGACGTCCAGCTAATGTGTACATGTTCGATCGACGATCGGACACCACCGGCGGCCTCTGATTGTCGTCCCGAATCAAACTATACCTTGGGAGGACGGTGAACTCGTCAGGATCGCCGGCAACGGTGAACCCATCGAAATCGACGGTCAATGATGCAAGATCGCAATTGTGGCGATCCCCGACGGGTTCACCGTGCCCCCAGGGTATAGTTTGGTTCGGGGCGGCGGCCGAAGGCCGCCGGTGGTGTCCGATCGTCGATCGGACGTGTATACAATAACTGCCACGTCATTCACTCTCCCATTCACTCTCCCAAATTCACTCTCCCTATCATCACTCATTTTAAATGAGTAATGATTGGTAGAGTGAATTTGGGAGAGTGAATGGGAGAGTGAATGACGTCCAGCTAATGTGTACATGTTCGATCGACGATCGGACACCACCGACGGCCTCTGATTGTCGTCCCGAATCAAACTATACCTTGGGAGGACGGTGAACTCGTCAGGATCGTCGGCAACGGTGAACCCATAGAAATCGACGGTCAATGATGCGAGATCGCAATTGTAGCGATTCCCGACGGGTTCACCGTGCCCCCCAGGGTATAGTTTGGTTCGGGGCGACGGCCGAAGGCCGCCGGTGGTGTTCGATCGTCGATCGGACGTGTATACAATAACTGTCACGTCATTTACTCTACCATTCACTCTTCCAAATTCACTCTCCCTATCATCACTCATTTTAAATTTAAGGCCCCCTTAATAAAGAAGAACATTTTAAATTTAAGGCCCCCTTAATAAAGAAGAACATCACGAACAAATCTCAATACTCGAAGAATTCTAACCCATTCTAAGATACTCTGGTGGCGTGAAGGCCAAGTTATTACTATAACTCTTCCCATCTCTATTGTTCTTCATAAGACCGAAACATGACAACCAGGGATTACCATCTCCGTCGAGCCGACGAGCACAAAAACTTATCAAAACGCAATCATCACTTCCGCATTATATAGCTATAGAAGATCAAAGATTTGGCCGGCGAAATCGATCTCGATGGAGGCGTGATTGCAATAGTGCGGTGCGAGTTCCTCGTGAGCACCATTGATGGCGAATGGTTGTTGATGCCGGCCTAGTCCACGGGTGACTTGGCCGGCGAGTCTGGCGCTGCATCCGGAGGGGATAGAGGTCGAGGACCCCGAAGTCTAGGAGGACCGAGGGGTTAAGAAGTCAAGTTAATAGGATTCGGACCGGCCTGACCCACTCAAGGACACGGAGGATTTGATCCCGATTTGAATGACACACGGCACGAAGGCCCACATCAGGGAGCTCCTGAGTTGGGAACTCTCGGGCCACCACCCGCCCGACCCCAAATCCGGTTGGGCGGACCAATTTCAAGAGTTCCTTGACTCGACCACTCAACCGGAAGACCCGAAAGCAGACTAATCGAATACTGCTCCGTGACCTCCGGCTCATGGCGTACCCTACGTCACTTGACGATATTACACTCGACTCGTCCGATATCACTCGAACCAGTCGGTTGGCAATCAGTCTCTGGGTTGATCCTTCCTTATGCCGCCTCCATTCTAGGAAATCATATGTACGACCATGACGCGGGGGTCAGCGTAAATCTTACCCACTTATAGCGCACCTTGCGAATATCTCGCTGATCATGTACCACTGTACTGCCCGAGCAACCCGCGCCATGCCGCCACGCCGATCGATGCTCTCTCATGAGCTGACAAGCACCATATCCCTATCTGAAGGTACCGATAAGTGATTGACGTAGACAGGGGTTGTTAGCTCCCCGACTATATAAGTTTCTCCCTTCCTCATTCCATAGGTATACGCACTTGTGTTCCCGTCTACCATTTCTTTTGCTTCATCATATTCCTGCGGATACTGACTTGGCCGTCCGAAGGCCTGACCGGGGTTCTTTCCCGACGTATTTGTTAACGGTCATTTTCTTCACAGATCGGAGCCGACCTCAGTAGTTCATGACGCTCAGGATACCATCTCACTCTTAAGAGACCCATCCCACTTTGCGACATGATCAGACGTCACAAGGATTGTCGAGGATAAGGGATCGAGCCCCGCGATCGTGCTGCAGATGACGAAAGATTTTGATGCATGATTACGCCTTGGAGACGCAGTAATTCAGTAACCCCTAAATAGCATCATATGTTTCAGTGGTCCTTCGGAATATTCATGATTCGAACCCTGATTTTTTTATTAGTTTTTAAAAATATTTTAAAATGGGAAGTGACCATTATATAAATCATTGTATCGTCCTTTTAAAAGGCTTTGCCCTCCGATTAGAACAATCAATTTAAATTGAGTTGCTGGAATTGCTGCGCTCAGTCATTTAAACAATTAGATTGAAATTTAATTAATTTATTTTTAAAAGGACCTAAAAGAGTTGACCTTCGTGAATTGCTGATCAGACCGATCGATGTGATGTCTCTAATGCTATGTTTACCTCGAAGGGGATGATGGATGGATTAAATAAATTAGGGGTATGGAAAAAGAATGGAAAGGAAAAAATTTTTTTTTCCTTTGCATGCTTGTTTACCATGATTGAAGAAGGTTGGTACATGCGATGTAATTTTATTAATGTAAAAGGATACATGCGTCATTTTTTTGATATATAATGTAATTTTATGAGTTAACAAGGATACATGCGTTATTTTTTTTTATTTATGATGTAATTTTGTAAATGAAAAGGGGTACATACGTCATTTTTTTTATCCATCCGTTGCTTTCCGTCCGATTTTAAGATGATCGATTTTGGCTCCAAAACTATGCGCGGATGGATTATATTTCTCTTCCCTCTTTAAATTTTAATGAAATAAGCAATGGAAAAATTTTCACTACGGGAACTTTTTCGTAGTTTTACTTTCCACTCTCCCAAATAAACAGAGCATAACTGATACATGGGTTGAGAACGAAAAAAATCAAAAATTTAAATTTAAAAAATTCAACTTTTTTGTATATTATTTTTTTTTATGCTCGGGAACTGGTTCATCAAACCTGTAATCCATTTGAGCTGATTGAGAATTTCTCAACTTGCTGATTGGCCTTGACCCATCAAATGATAGATTTTTGACGGAACAATTACTTGTGTGACTCGAATTGAAGGTCGGCTAACAAAATCTCATGCGGTGTATATTAGTGGCTATTGTTGGGCGATCGTTTTGATGAGTGAGTAGTGCTTGAATTAGGACATAACGATTCTCGTTGGAGCTCTCAATGATTTTTTTTTTACGATTTAAATATGTCATATTAATATTATAAAAATTTATAAAAACTTCTCTAATAATTAAAATTATAAGTGAATTTTTTTTATGATCCAATTATATCATATAATTACATATTCCATACATATTACATCAATTTCAAGATAAAAGAGCCTATCTGATTTTTTTTTATTATTGTTCTTAAACCAAAAATCTCAAATCCCACTTCAATAATAATTCAAATTATTTTATTCATTTTTTTAATTTTATAAATTTCTCATAATTTTTATATTGAAGACGTTATTAGTTCATCCTAGATTGTGTCACATAGATCCTTAGGTTATGGTGTAGCGATAAAATAATTAGTCACTACTTTAAGCATTCACGGTTCGATCGACTTAAGTTTGATTGAGCCACACCCTCAGGGCTCATCTATTGTTTCCGTGCTCATCTCATCTATGTAGTTTGATTCAATCTAACTTTGTATTAGGTTCAACATGGTTCAGGATTGAGTCAAACCTAAAACGGCTCGTGGTCGTGGGCCAAGCTGCCGGCGGCGGCAGTTCACGGAAACAACGCCGGCGGGAGGGTCTCCCCCTGGAGCTCCAACTGTTGTGGGTCCAGAAACAACCCACGGTTATTGGGCCAGCGCCTAAAACTGCGGGACCCGGCACACCGTCCTCCTGCGATTTATTTCAACGGGAAAATGTGAAGAGATATAATTGCAATGTATTAATTAAAATCATGTTAGGAAAAACAAGAAGTGGGCATTCTTTTCGAATTTTGTTTTTATACGGAAAAACCATACTGATCCTTTTGTTTTTGTATAATTAAAAATAGATAAACAACATAACAGTTTACTCGCAAGAGTGATCACTACCTTACAAAAATTTCTATTAATCACTTGAATAAATCAAAAATAAGATTCCTTCTGGCTCCGCCTGCACAGAATCATCTCTGCGATCCGAATCAAATAGGACAAAAATCAAAATCTTGCGAAACCTTAAAAGAATATTTAAAATTAAAAAATTAAAAAAACGTGCGTCAAATATTTTATATTAAAAATATCTTATATTTCAATATTATTATAATAATAATTACTCTAATATTACTAAATATTAGAAATCAAATAGTTTATTTCAATCAAAATTATCATATATAAAATATTATTATATCAAAATATTTGTTTAATAAATTCATCAAAATTAAATTAAATTGATTAAAAATTTTTAAAACAATTATATTAACGTAGGTAGATCAAAATTATATAAGTTCATATAAATAATTTTAATTTGATCAAAATTATTTTAAAATAATTATAATACTTACAACAACTATCTAAATACCTTCTATTGAATAGTTACTATTTTTTAAGAGAGATAAAATTTAATACTATTGAGAGAAAATAAATTAAGAAATTAAAATTTATCATAGAAACACATGAAAAAATAATTCTTCGTACTTTTATCATAATTCATCACTTAATCAATTCCTAAATAGTTATTACAATCGCACAATCCTACACTAGGATTACATTAACAACAATGTGCCTATTGTAATTAGGGTAAATTTGCTATTTTAACTTTGCATTCAATCCCCACATAATTTTTTCTTTGCATGTAGTCCCTAATGGGATTGACAAAACAGTTTGGTGAGTATTATTTGAATAAAATTGAGTATAAAAGTTAAAAAATTGAGTATGTAAAATTGCATCCACCACATCAAAAACCTATGTATTCAATTTTTACTCTTTTATACTCAAGTTTCACTCTTTTATACTCAATTTTCACTGATATATACTCAATTTTCATTCTTTTATACTCAATCCATCAGGGAATAAATACAAAGAAAAACTTATGTGGAGAGTACATGCAAAGATCAAAGGGCTATTGGAGAGTTGTTGTAGTTACTATATCAAATAATAATAATTTTAAGATGAATAATATATTTATTTATTTAAAAAAATGTTTGACAATTTACTTAATTTAAAACGTTCTTTTAATTTTTACCCAATCAAAAAATATTCAAATATTTTAGTTTGAGAATTATTTGAATAACGTAATTCGACAACATGAACTGCAACGCAATCACGGCTTTATTGCTAAACCTTACCGTGCTTCCCTCCGGTTGAATATACCCTATGGCGATCTCGCCGCCGCCGTAACGAGGTCAGTAGGTCCACTCCCGAGGAAGCTGACTCTCGGGAACCGCTGCCGCAGACGCTACTTGTGGTGGCACCGGCGGCATGTGGCGGAGTTTCCTGTGGGCGTTACTTCGCCCGATGAGAACATCTGTGAAACGAGAAAAAAAGGGGCTCGTATTAGGGTAAAAATAGCTCTTTCGTGTGGAAAATTGAAGGAGGGATCGACGGAATTACCATGGCTGAGAACGAAGCCTCCAGGGAAGCGAGGCTGAGCGGCGAAGTCTTCTAGGTTCAGATTCAACGCTTGGACTACTCTGTCGGGGACCAAAATGGTCGAACAGCCTGCGGACAATAGCACGATCGAAAAGGGAAAGAGTGATGTTAGGGCGAGAAATGGCAGATTGCGACAATGCAAGCTGAGATCAAACACACGCTTGGGGCGAATGCTTTGTGGACGAGATTGATGGATAAACAAATTGGAATTTGATCGATAGAAGACGGAGAGTAATTTCATTGCGGTTGTACCTGTCTTTTTCTTCGGGGCCAGCTTGTTGCGGACGGTGCGCGGGAGGAAGACTCCGGTGCCGGCGGGCTCCTTTTTGGCCCCTGCGGCGTGAAGGAAAAGGGCGCGCATGCCGCGGCCGGAGAGCGAGGAGGGCGGCGGCTTCCGCTGCTGCGCCTGCGCGGGAGGGGACTTTCTCAGCGGCGGCCAAGCGGATACTGGGAGATCCAAAGGCCGGCAGGACCGGGTGTTGTCACCGTAAGCTCCGCCGCCGGACATGGCTTTGCTCTGCTTTCCCCAGGCCACCGAGAGTTGCTGCTTAATCTCTTGTCGGCTGGTTTCCATGGATCGGGTAGCTTCTTGTAGTTGTTGCGGCGTGAACGCAGGATTTGGGGAAAAGTAGCTGGCCGAGGCTTTCTTTGGAGAAGTCGGCGCCGGCGAAGTCTTAGTAGGGTTCCCGCGGTCGAAGATGCTGTCTCGGTGACCGAGTTCGTTGATGCGCCGGCGCATCACCTGACCCGCCGCCTCGTGCAGAGGAACGCCAGGGTCCTTCCCCTTCCCTCTCTGCTCTGTCGGGGACGACACCAGCGACGGCCCGCTAGGACTTCTCTTTTTCGACGACGCCGACGGCGCGCACAGCGTGGATTGAGGCGATCCGGCCATTGCCTACATCAAATCCACCCCAAATCAGCCGATTCCCTCAAAAATTTCTCAGAAAAAAAGGGAGATTGAGCATCTACATCCGAGGTATCAGCGGCGACCGCCTCGTACTCGTCCTCGTCCTCGTCCTGGAGAAAGTATCGAGCCATCTGCTTGGTGAGCCCGGCTACGTAATCCTCCCCGTCCTCGTCGCTGGCCTCCGTCTCGGTCGCAGACTCCACAGACGAGTCCAGATTCGCGCCAAGCTCGAAAGGAAACTCGATCGGGAAGCAATCTTTTCTGCCCACCTTCCAATCGCCACCGCCCTTATCTCCGGAGATCCCGTCCGTATGCCAATCATCGGTATCCCCGAATGCCTTCGCCATCGGTGTGCGGATCTCTTCCTCGACGTAGGTGGCGGATGAAATACAGCGGTTCAGGCGAGCGGGGGCCCAGATCTCGGGCAGCGGAAGGAACGATGCCGATGCTGCTCGCTGGTCGCCGGAGCAACAATCAAACACTGGAAAGGGTTGGGAGAGAGAGGGGGGAAGATGGAGAGACTGATAGGTGGAGGAAGAGGAGGCGCGCTTTTTATCGCGGAGACCATTTGTAAAATGGCCTCCGAAATTTAATACCATTTTTAGAAAGCCCTACAAGTTTTTAATAATATCAAACATACTCCGTGATTGACAGATGTCATGTCACAGAAGCTTATACGTTGATTCTGTTCCGAGATAATAGTAAAGCGAAAAGAGGATGAATTATCATCTTCTAAATTATTCATAGTTCGAATCTTAACAACGATATATTTTATAAAAAATTTTATTTTAAATGATAAGCAAAACTTAAGATGCTAAATTTCAACACCGTATATTTGAGAGTGTTTCAACACCGTATCATCTATCATGTCCTCTTATCAGTTCATTTTTGTTGTCCATTCTCTAGGATGATTATTTTTTTCATAATTTTTATCCTTTTTATTATTCGGTCTCACTTATTATATATTATAAGATATTTTTTTAGTAAAATAAAAAATTTAAGATGATCGTGAAGTATTAGGCATGCACGAAGCGAAAAAAAAAATGATTAACGAGATTTTTTCAATTTCAGACGACTGATTTGATCTCATAAAAAATTTCCACCGACCGTAGGATAAATCGAGAAGCAACACTATTGTGTACGATTTAATTATCATCAATTTTTATTAAAAATATTATTTTCTCTACAACTTTATTTGCAATGTTGGTACTGGTGGGAGGGACTGAGATGTCAATATCAAAAATATGATGGGCTAACGGGAGTTTGACGCTGTCATTTGCCATCAAACTTTGAACTCAAGTTGGCATAACAAAATTTTTAATGTTAATAAAATAAATTTTTAATATATATTTTTTAGATTGAAATAATCTTTTTTGTAATAGCAAATTTTGTGGGAGTTCATATATTTTTTAAAATTAACGATAGAATGGATTCTTAATTTATTAGCGTATTGATTTATTTTTTTGTGTATTTATCTCAAGTCGATCAAATCGAACGACACAAGATTTTCTTGCCTCCTGCCATATACACAATGATCTTATCCCATGATGTCATCAAGCCGGTCATAAGTGGAAGAATTGTCACGATAAAAATGAATATAATATTTTATGAATAATTTATTTATGTTCATTTAATACTCAATTAAATAAATAAATTTAACAATTTATTAAATTAAATGAAAAAATTGAAACAATATTATTAAATAATATTAATGAATAATATTCGTAAATCAAGTTAATTAATAAAAAAATAATTAAAATATTAAATAAATATATAACATTTTAAAATAAAATAGCAGCTCATTTCTAAATAATCAACCTACTTTTGTGTGTTACCCATTTTGTCAATCACCTTTTTTTTTCTTTTCTCAGCTATATAGCTCATTTCTAAATCTTATCCCCTTTAGTATCCACTCCAACATGTCTCCTTGATGCACTCCACTCAAACAATGAAACACAAATAAATTAATTTATCACTTTAAATTAAATTAAATGAAATATTTTTTATACTATTTATACATTCCCACTTCCTGCACCATCCCATATTCCATTATTAACATTATTATAAATAAATAATACTTTTAAATAATTTATAGTGAATTTAAAAAGAAAAATAGTTGATATTTAATAGAGTAAAAGATGATTAGGTCTCGCTTAATCCAAACAATGATAAATTAGATTTTTTTTTTAATTTCGGGTGACCGATTGAGTTCTATGCAAATTTTTCATCGACCGTCGAACTAAATTGAAAAATGTTCGTGATGAACAGTCTAGAATAGAAATAATCCATATACTACAATAGGAGGACAGATGTATCGGCAAAACAGTTAAGGAAAATAATATACTCAGTGAAAAATTTTAAAAAAAAACTCAGTGAATGACGTGGTACTTTACATGTAGCAATCTTTGACGGATTCATTGTGCCCCTAGGATATAATTTGATTTGAGGCGGGGCCGTTGATGATATTCGAACGATAATCGAACATTTAATTCACTGAATATTTAATTAAATTTTTTCACAGAGTATATCCTAGCTCAATAGTTAATATTTAAAATTATAAAGGCATGTCTTTAAATAGCTTTAATTATTTTTTATTAAGATTAATTAATAGTACTCCAAAGTCAATGTTAAATATTTATTAATTTTTATTTGTATTTTAAAACAATTACATGTGAGATGTTGACAGCACACCAAATAATTGGCCACCCAGCCAGCTCATTTTTTGTTTTTATTTCTCAATCAATTTTGTTTTAGCAATAATTTTGATAAATCGTACCTGTTACTCTATTTTTTTCATATTTATTAAACTCTCCAACCTCCAGAAATGTACTAGGACGCCTTTAATTATCAGAATCATGAAATAGACACCTTCAATTTTATATTTCTCTCATTTTTTCCATATTTATTGAATTCAAATTAAAAATACATCTTTTATTTTCGTTATCATTAAAGGTCAATCGATCATTATTAAGAGATAAATCAGAAAATTATCAGGATTCAAGCATCACTGTGATAAGTCTATCTATTGTTATCAACTCAATAATGCCTGGGGCAATTTCAACTAATACTACTAGATAATGAGCAAATTTTAATATTTTTTTTTAAATGGATGAATTTTTAATTATAATGAAAATAAATGTACGTTTTTATTTTTGCTTGATTAAAATTAAATAAAATTCAAAAGAGTAGTCATTTATTTTTTTTATATAAAAATGTCTCGTCATAACCTTTATTCTAACTCTATTATTATAGCTATACATGGAATATTTTAATAATTTTTATTTTATCAATTTGATTACAATTATTTAAATCTAATAAAAAATCATTTTAATACGGTCAAAATTATCATAATATATTTTCTAATTGATCCCGGCCTAACCCAGGGGGCTCGACCGGCCAGCCTGGCACCGCATCTCGAGGGGACTGAGGCCAAGACCTGCGAAGTACAGGTGAACCGAGGGGACTGAGACCAAGGCCTGCAAAGTACAGGCAAATCAAGGGCCCATAAACCATGTCGATGGAAGGCGACCCGGGCCACCATGGGACCCCGGAGACCCAACCGCCCGGCTTCGAGGCGGGTCGAGCGGGTAGACTCCAAGCGTCTCTTGACTCGGTCAAATGGGCCGGCTACCCGACCCAGGGCTAGGGCAGGCATGCCAGTCCTCAACGTCTCGTAGGTCGGATACTCAACCAGGAGAACTAAAAGAGGACAAGATAGTTACAGCTCAGTGACCCCCCCGACTCATGACGTACCCTCACGCTAATCAGCGATATTACACTCGACCCCGCCGATATCACTCGGGGCTGTCGGTCGATAAGCGATCCCCGGACTAATCATTCCTTACGCCACCTCCAGGACATCGTAGGTACAGCCATGACAAAGGGGTCGACACGAGCCTTACTTATTTATGGCCCGTGTCACAGATGTGTCGATGATACTGTACTACTGTACTATACGATCGAGCACCTCGCGCCATGCTGTGGCACCGATCGGTGCTCTCCCATGGGCTGATAAGCACCATACCCCTGTCCCATTGACCCTCTCTTCTTCCTTCCGCAGGTATGCACAATTGTGCTCCCTTCTGCTATCTCTCTTTGCATTACTACATTTCCTACGGATACTGACTTAACCGTCGAAGGACCTGACCGGGGATCTTCCCCGGCGGGTTTGCTAATAGTCATTTTCCTGCAGGTCGGAGCTAGGTCGGCGCCAAGTCAGCAGCTCGTGGCACTCGGGAGACCATCTCACTCTTGGGGCTTCCACCTCGCTTTACGACAGGATCACCCGACTATATATATAGGATCCTCGATCCCTTACACGTAGGTATGTAAGAGAACCCAAGCTACAATAATCTCCTCATTTTTTGCTTCCTCTTCTCCACCGGATTCTAACTTGATCGTCGAAAGTTCTTGCTGGGAGCATGCCCGACGGATTACTAACCGTCGCTTTTTTGTAGACTGGGAGCATCCATTAGCTGGAGCCTGGAGTCTTCGACCAAGCCGCGTGTCTCCTACCACCTTCCTCCGTCGACCAACGTGTCTTATCATTAAGTTGGGAGTCTATCTCACTTGTCAGCAGGATCAGCATTATCTCAACCAGGCAACCATCCTATTTCCTATTTCGATTTTGTCACAAAAAATAAAGCGCAAATGTAACCCAGGATTTATAACATATGTTTATATTATAAATGTTACTTATTTAATTAAGATTTATATCTTTACTAAATAATTATCAATTAATTTAATAAAATTTAAAATTAAATTATGTTAATATATATTTTTTCTTTTCACAACACCTAAAAAAATTTCAAAACTTATTAGTAATTTTAATTTTTTATAATTCAAATTTTAAAATTTTAAAAAATAAAATCATAAATCTAAAAAATATAAATTTTAAAATTAAATATATAATTATAAATCTTAAAAAGAAATTTTCAAATCCTAATTAAAATTAAAATGATAGAAAAGAATTTATCAAATTCAAAAAAAAATTAAAATTATATTTTAAAAATTCTAAAATTTAAATTTAAATTCTAACTAAATAAATTCTTATTTTAGGATGAAATAAAATGTATATGTATTTATGTATATTTATGTATTATATTAGATATGCAATTGTAATTTCTAGTCTTTTATTATAAATCTCATTTTAATGGGAGAGTGAATGACGTGGCAGTTATTGTATACACGTTCGATCGTCGATCGGACACTACTGGCGGCTTCTGATCACCGTCCCGAATCAAACTATGTCCTAAGAACATCGGTGAACTCATCGGGAATCGCCGCAATTATGATCTCGTCGCATTCACCGTCAATCCGACGAGATCTCAATTACCGGCGACCCTACCGGGTTCACCATCTCCTAAGACATAGTTTGATTCGGGACGGTAATCAGAGGTCATCGATGGTGTCCGATCGGCGATCGAACATGTACACATTAGCTACACGTTATTCACTCTCCCATTCACTCTCCCAAATTCACTCTCCCAATCATTACTCTTATAATTTGTTTATAAATAGATTTAAAATTTTAGGATTGGATTTATATTTTTTTTATAAATTATTTAATATTTATGATAATAAAGTAATAAAAAAATTATCTAAAATAGTTATGATACTGGTTCAAAAAAAAATTAATTAATGAAGTTTTTTTTAACCTCGAATAATTGATCCGGTCCCATAAAAATTATTTATCGATCACTAAGATAAATCGAATAGTATTCACGATGGATGATCTAAAAATTACATCCTAGAATTCAGGTCTTATTTATTTTTTTTTAAAATCAAATTAGGAATGTCTACAATTATAATTAATCGGCCCTTCATTGCCTAACGTCTCGGAGCCTATCGTCTCGGAGCTGTTATGATACGGGAACGAGATCTTTAAAGGAAGCGGAGATTTTAACTTTGGAAGTGGCTTGACGTGGCTGACCGAGATTCATGGCGGTGGTTAAACTAGACGCTCGTTCGCAATTGCAGCTACTGTCGCATGTGCCGCACGTGCCAGCTTCCTTTTCCACACAAGCGATTATTTTCAAAGGAGGAAAATTTTAAAAAATGATGCGGTATTTTAATGCACATATTCAATTTTCGCCCAGATAATTTAAAATTTTTGAAATTTTCAGTATGCCCCAAGGTTTAATCATTTTTGTTAAATGCCCTAAAGGTTCAGTAGCGACTAGCGACAAGCGACCTGCTCATCTTTATTTTATTATTTTATATTATAGAATTATTTAAATTTTATATTTATATTAATATTTAATATATCGAAATAAATGAACCCTTATTAAGTCAAATACAAATTTTATTCAGGAGTTATTTTCATTAATGTTAAAATACTCTTAAAATATTATTAAAAGGTTAAAAGAGGTATTTTAGAATTTTTAACAATAATATCTCGATGGAAATTAATCCAAGGAGTTATTGTTAAATTAATCAAACATCAGGTGGCATTCGACAATTACCCGTCAAAGTCCAAATTCGCAGTGAAAAGACGACAAAGACAACCAAACGTTCACTCGCCACTCTACGCAGCGAATCTCGCTCCTCGATCGATCTCCGCCATGGACGGAGAAGAAGACTGCGATGTCCGGCCAGACCATCACGCCCGCGGCCTCGAGCAGGAATACACCGGTGGAGGCACCAGCATCCACATCACGGCCCTCGACGGCATCGTCAACGTCAACTCCCTCTTCACCCTCGCCGTCTTCATCGGCCTCGCCTGGAATCCCTCCCGCTACCCCGACGGCGGACTCCCCGACTCCGACTGCGCCGCCAGCAACCGCGTCGCCGAGGACCTCGTCTCCTTCCACGTCTTCTCCTTCTCCGCCTTCCTCTTCTCCAGCCTCGTCGCCCTCTGCCTCAAGCAGGCGATCCGGATAGTGCGCCCTCACGGGCGCACCGCCAGGGTCAACAAGGCTCTGCTCCGCGGCGGGATCCTCTCTTCCGCAGTCGGATCGGTGCTCGGGTGCGGCTTCCTTACCCTCGCCCTCGTCAACGTGGTCCAGATCAAGCTCGGCCGCCTCGATTGCAGCGGCGCCGCCGTGGGAGCCATCGTCCCCATCGTGACTCTCATCCCGATCGCAATGCTCATCTACTCCGGCATCGTCTTCTACGCCTTCACTCGCAGATCTCATCACGGCCAGCGTTAGGGTTCGGATTCCTCCGTTCTCATGTAAGGTAAGCATTAATTCTTAATCGCCTTAAATTATTAGTTTTTTCAGAGAATGTCCTGGTTCTTGCTGTAGAATATTGGTGTGATTTCAATAATATTTCTTGAATGCACGACGAAACTTTGTGACAATTTCTTAATTAGCGTGATCCATGAACTCTTCCAGTTAGAACATTGAATTGTTCGTTGTTTAGTTGTTGTCTGTAAAAAATCATTCATTTTGGATGTTGAATTGAATCGGATAGAGTTCATGGCAATATTTGAAGCAACTTGTTCTTTGCATAGGCTTAATGTTAGAAGTTGCAAGGTGCAAACTTAGTCCCACGTTGATAAACACATGGAAAGATCATAGGCTTATAAGGATTAATGACATTTCCGTTAGCATGAGGTCTTTTAGGGAGAGTCCAAGAGCAAAATCACGAGGACTTAGTCTCAAAGTTGACAATATCATGCCATTGTGGAGATATCCTAATTCCTTTTGGTCCATTAGCAATTCATGTTACACACAACAAGAAATGTAAAGTTCCTGTCCCAGAGGTCATGGGTTTGAGTCAACCTTTTACAAAGATCTTTCCTTGAGATCTCGCATTGATAGGAGCATCATATTAGGATCTTTTAGTATTGGGAAATGATAAATTTAAGAGGTACCGCAATCCAATCCAATATAGAAACAAGCAACCTTAGCTAGCAATGGGAGACTAAAAGTTTGAATTGTTTTGGATCTTCTTTTCTTCTTGAGTTTCTTTATGATGCCCGATCAAGAAGCCTTGACATGCTTAGCTAATTGGTTGAGCCCGATCATTATTATCCAGCGATACCCAAGTTCACTTAGTTAAATCCTATCATTTTAGATTTGACGATGGTTGGATTCTCTTTCTAGTCTAAAAGGGTTCGACCACTCTAGTTTGATGCATCGAAATGACATTTTCGTATTCTCTCTTTCAACCAATTGATGCTTTAAGTTTCTTACTGCATTAAGATATTTCACCATTTTCTGTGGACTCTTTTATTACGAACCTTCGATTGTCTAGCTTTCATCTTTTCTCCTTCGACTCTTTTATTGTTTTAGAAAATTTACTTACTACTTTTAAGGGTGAAATTACAAATCATTCGCCTTTCTCACCTGCTCAATCATCTTAGTTACAATATCACAATCTTCCGCAGTATGCAACTTGGCCACCAACGTCTCCCAAATGCTAATGTAAGATGCAACCGGGATGTATCTTCCATGCCAATCGGATGAGTTCATGCATCTAAAGTATTGAAATGATGGGGAAAATTACCGAAAAATAAGTCTGTGTAGTTTGGAGAAAGTTTCAGGGAACATAACAGAAGATGAAAGTCTGTCTACTTTAGAGAAGTAAGAGTTTCTACCTTTGTGGCAACTAGTAACTTGTTGCTTGTTCTTTGTAGGTAGGGGGAGATAGATTATGAGACAGAACTCTTCTTCGTCATTACCATTTCATTTTCATCTTTATAGTGTAGCAATCTTTACATCATTATCCTAAGAACATATGTAGTATTTAGACAACCTATTTAGTATTTACAACCACAATTCATGGCACGGCTCCTCGGGGTTGATTTAAACAGCATGAACTTATTCAATTGCCTTTGCGATTGATTGAAGTGGTTCGCCAGGCAAGTGGCCGCGTTGAAGTTTACCCGGTTGATCAATCAAAGGCGACGTTGCAAAGAAGGGTGGCTGGCGAACATCAGTTGGTCTGAGTCGACCTGAGTCATCACTGGGGGTCGATGGTAAACGCACGTACGAGGTCGAGGGCAAGTCATCGAACCATGAGGTCATATTCGCTGGAGCTCGATCTCTTCCTCCTCCATTGATGTAGTGAATGATAGCTTTGTAGACGAAGGGAATTAAGCCTTCCATTAGTTCAAGGGAGGTGTTAAAAATATGAAGGTAGGTAGAGAGAGAGAGATGAGGGAGGTGGCTTAAATAGAGGCAAGAATGATGGTCATGATTTTGGTGGTAGAGATGTTGTGACCTATGCCGCTGTGAAATTCATAATGCTCGATTAGATGAATTACGCTCTTCGTCAATGGCCCATGAATATTTCCGTCTAACAATAGTTTTGAAAAGGTACAAAATGTCTCCACGGATTGACACTGATGGTATGGTGCTTGTTTTAATAGGTCTTGAAATTAATTTTTAACGGATATAAAATATCTCGTTGGGTGTTAAATTTGACTTTACCCATACAAAGAGTCACTGCACTATAACATGCTTATATCGAAAAGGCACAAAAACACTCCATTTAACTACTTAATCAATGGCTTAATCACTGATTCACACACACAAGAATTAGCTTGAACGTTATACATGCAAGATCTTACAAGTATTCTATTGCGTTCAAGCTACATCAAACTTGGAGAGTGAACAAACCTAAAGAGCATAATGATGCTTAAACTGTAAATTCAGAAATAGCAAGAGATCTATTTCGATATTCGATTAGTGGCTACTCAAACTCTAATCTTAGCGAGAACTATCCACAGTATTTCAAACAATAGATGAACAAAATGATAAATTTAGTTAATTTAACCGATAATGCATTATTTGTTGGTGCTTGGCAGTAGGCTTAGGGAATATTTTGAAAATTAAAAAAAAAAGAAGAAGAAATTCGACAAACTGGAATATTCCATATTTGACGTTTATAAATTTTTTATTTTACTCTCAATATTTATTTTATTTTTAAAATCATGTCTCTCTTTTTAAAAAAGAAAAAAGAAAAAAGAAAATGTCACGCAAAGAGTTGAAATGAAATTCTCCATTTGTTCTTCTTATTTGTTGTGAGCCATGTATTGACGGTCAAGATGATATCTCTCTTTTTTTTTCGTTCTCCCCCGCCGCGGCCGCCGATCCTCTTCGCGTCGCCGCCTCCCCTTTCCGATATCGCAAGGTAATCCTCCTCGTCTTCTCTTCGCTGTCGCCTTCCCCGTACTTCGAAGTGCATCTCGGATTTGTGTTTTTGTTTTTTTTTTCTGCAGTTGTAGATCTGAGCAACATTTTCTTCTTCTTCTTCTTCTTCTTCTCCTTCTTCTTATTTTATTAATTCCATCGAGTAGATCCCGCGTGATTCTCGTCTACCATGTGTCGATCTGATCTCTGATAGGGATCGGTGAGTTTCATCTACTTAGTGATCGGAGAGTCCTGGATTTCGATCGCGCAGTTAATTCATTCATTTTGATCGTTGTTTTTTTTTCTCTCTCTCTCTCTATTCTGTTCCTCTCCCAACATGTATCTGACGAATCGGATACCATTTGTCTTTGCTCTTGTCAACAGTAGAATCCGCATAAGAAATTTCAAAAAAAAAAACAGGCGAGAATAAACAAAACAGATAATCTTAATTATGAGATAAGAAAGACATTCAAAATCATCAAGAACGATGGGCATTGTGCTTCACTAAACACACACAGAGGATGCTATTCTTCTCGTGATCTCATAGGATGACCGGAGCACCTTTCTTGCCGAGGGAGATGCAGGCTCCAGAAGCTACTTCCTGAGCGTGCACAAGCACTCGTACCTTTCTTGTCTGTTTTCTTGCTTCTCCTTCGTCCATGCTTTTCTCTGCCTGTCGAACGAGTGAATCAACCATCTCTATTTGCTGAACAGGGGCGTGGGATTTTCAACATGGACTATGGGATCGGGAATTTACATCATTAAATTTTTCATCATCTCCTAGCTAGAGTTATCCATATTTTTTTAATTATTTTTTAAATTTTAATAAAATTAAAAAAAAATACAAAATAAGCTTAATGAAAAAAAGTATAAAATAAAGGAACATTAATATAAATAAAAATAAAATTATTATTTTAAAAATCTTTTTTAATAGCTAATTTCAAAAGAAAATTTAATTAAATTTAAAAAGAATATTTAAAAAATTACTTTTGTGTAAGTGTCTAAAGAATAGAATTATTATGGTGCTTAAATTTTAAAAATATTTTGAGCAGTGTTGGAAATGACACTTAATAACTTAGGCTATATTTGATCTCAGAGTTGCTATAGAAACCTATCAAATTTGGAATGAGTCTAATTAAAATTTACTAAATTTAACAATGAATTTTAATAAAAATTCATTAATGGACTTAACAGATTTGAGTTTTTGAAAACTTATATTAAGATGGAAGAGGTAAGTGCGAAGAAGCTATATATGGTGTGTAATCTTGGTCTCGAGTCTCATAAATAAAGTTATGGTTGTGTGTCAATTGACACAAACTTTGGTGTTTGTTTCAGAATATCAACACCATTGTTATGTTGTTCTATGAAGATCAGTACCACAATGTTATGTTCTTTTTAAGCATGGTGGTGCTAGTTTCAAAGATCAACATCGTTATGGTGTAGATTTTCGAAAATCAACACCATAGTATTTTGAAAGTTTAAAATTCTTTTGATCACTATTGGGAATGTCTTGATTCTTGAAACAGTAAAAGAGGGCAAATTTGAACTCCGATGAACTGAGTAAACCAATAGTAGTTGGAATGAGTTTAATTGAAGTTGGCTAAATCCACTAATGAATTTTGATCGCAATCCATTGGTGAATGTAGGAGATTTAGATTTTAAAAAATTTCAATGAAATGAAAGATGTGAGTGTCGAGAAGGTGAATATGGTGTGAAATCCTAATTCTGAGTCTCTTACATGAAGTTATGAGCTCGTACTAATTGACACAAAGTTTTAAATTTTCTAAACTTCTGAGCAATGTTGGGAATGTTTTATGATGATAACAGAGGGCATATTTGAACTGCTGGGCACGGTAGAAACCTACAAGAGTTGAAATGAATCTAATTGGAGCTAGACAAGCTCATCAATGAATTTTGACGGATTTTGATTGAAACCTATTGATGAATTTTGATGCTATAATTTTTAAAAACTTATAATGAGATAGAAGAGATGAGTATATAAAAGGTATATATAGTATATAATCAAAGCCGGCCCAGGGTGGTCAACCTGGGGCTGCTGCACAAGGCCCCACCTGAGGTGGGGCCCCTTCTTTTAAATTTTTTAAATATTTTTTTAGTAGCAATGAATATGTATCTATGGGAACCAAATTAATTAAAAGGATATATATATATATATATATATATATATATATATATATATATATATATATATATATATATATATATATATATATATATATATATATATATATATATATATTAAAAAATTATCCAAAAAATACTAAAGAGGACTTCACCAATTTATGTTAATGAAATTTTTTTATAATATGATTTTATTTTTTATACAAATATAAAAAAAATTTTAACCGGGGCCCTTCAAAACCTAGGACCGGCCCTGTATATAATCCTGGTCATGAGATTCATAAGCCACGTAATGGTTGCATGCCAATGGTACAAACACTGATGCTGATTTGGGAAGATTAGTATAACTGTGTGTTGGAGTCAATCAAAGTCTCACATTGGTTAAAAATATAAAGGGCCATGGGTTTTAAAAGATGGAAAATATCTCCATTGGCATGAGACCTTTTAGTGAGAGCCCAAGAGCAAAGCTATAAGTGCTTAGGCCTAACATGGACAATATCATATCATTATGGATATACGTATATCCTTGGGGCTTAACAATAGTATCAGAGTCATGGTACATACTATGTACCATGTGGGAAGGTCCTCGAACGAAGTTGCGGGGAGGCTCGAAGCAGGTCAAGTATGACTGGGATGCTTGCAGGGAGGTTTGGAGCAACTCAAGAGTGACCGGGTGCGAATGTTCGCAGGGAAGCCCGGAGGCCTGGAGCAAGTCAGATTCTCACGGGGAGGTCTGGAGACCCGGAATAGGTCAAAGGATGCCCGAATGCTCGCAAAGAGACCCGAAAGCCTGGAGTATGTCAAAGGATGACCGGATGCTTGCAGGGAGACCTAAAACATGTCAAGAGTGACCAGATGCTAGTGGAGAGGACCCAGACCAATAGCGGTCCTTCGTTTGAGGGGAGGATTGTTGAGGATCAATTAAAATCTCACATTGGTTAGAAATGGAAAACATTATAAGTTTTAAAAGATGGAATCTATCTCCATTTGTATGAGACTTATGGGAAGAGTTTAAGCGCAAAATCATGAAATCCTATGCCTAAAGTGGATAATATTATATTATTGTAAAGATACGTATATTCTTGAGGCTCTAATACTGTATTATTGGTCTTCTGAAACTAGCACCATAATGTTAAGTTTTCATACATGATGGTATTGGTTTTTGAAGATCAACACCGAAGTATTCTGAAAAGTTTAAAATTCTTTTGATCGTTGTTGGACCGGCTCATAATCAATCATGCACATCACAACTACCTTGTATACACTCTCCTTATCCCGTGCATTATTTTTATAAAAATCAATTTTTCTAAATTTATTAATAAATTTTAATTAAAACTCACTAATAAATTTAACAAACTCTAATTGAATTCTTTTTTCAAGTGTAGTAGATTTATGTAGTGGCCATCTCTAAGTTATCGTTTGTCATCAGTTTGGAATCATTTTAACAGTGCTCCAAAGGTTTTTACAATTTCAACAATTTAGTTATTATGTTATTCGAATAACAACATCGTAATAATGTTGAAATTTGAAAATTAGCACCAAAATAAATTTTTTAGTTATTTAATTTTTAATTTTTAAACTTTATATTAGTATTTTAAACTTTTAATTTTATTTTAGCACTATTAACTTTTAATTTTATTTTAGTATTTTATTTTTATTTTTAAAAAAATTAAATTTAAAAAAGTGGATAATTTTAGGAGACGATCAATTTAGGAGATGATTTGGCCGAAAGGTCATATTGATTTCTAGCGCCGTATATGGTAGATTTCAAAATTATGTGAAGCTATAATTCATAAAATTATCGAAAATTTACTGCCATTTAATCAGACAATTCTATTATATTATAGGATGATCAATTTAGAAGATCTTCGAGATACCAATAGGTCACATTAATAATAGAAAAAATTATTGAAAATCTTTAATAACTAAAATTTTAAATAATTTTTTTAGATCCATTTATGGCATGTAATTACACAATTCCATATATATTATATTAATTTGGAAAAAAAAATAAATTCGAGTTTTTATTACTATTTTTGAATTATAAATCTAAAATTTTATTTTTATAATGGTTTTAATTTATTTTTTTCTTTTATAAATTTATAATAAACTTTGCATTGAAGATGACACTCCACTTCCGAAAGAGAGAGAGAGAAAAAACGGAGGGAGGGAGAGAGAGTGAGAGAGGTTAAAGTAGAGGAAAAAAAAGGGAAATAAAGAATAAAGTGGAGAGATGCTTACCGGCGAAGAAACGGCGAAAATGGTCATAAATATCTGATTTGAAAAGATTCGCCGGCGAACACTACCAATCTCTCCCCCCTCGACGACGCCTGCGTCATTGTTGTTAGTTACAGCGATTGAGGCACGCAGTGGAGCTTCTTGTGTTTCTTGATCGTGCTTTTCTTTCTTCGCCATGCAAGATTTAGGTTTTTGATGGTCGACTGCGCGTTTTGCCTTTATCCGGCGACTTTTCTCCTTCTTTTTTTTCTTTGGGGTTCATCTGGATGCCTTGTTTTAACGGATAAAGATTCAAGTCTCTTCGCGTGATTACCTGTCTTTATATGTGAAATATTCTCTTGTTGAAACCTAAAAATTTGTGCAAAATATGAGTTTTCTGTTTTCTTTTAGAATTTTCGGATGTTCTGTTAATTAAATGTCAGAAAGGATAACTCGGTGTGTCTTTACTCTTGTTGTCTCTTTAAAAACTGGAGCTGTAGTTCTCAACTCGCAAATAACACTTAGCAATCTATTCAAGGAAATGGTCAAGTTACTCTGGATTATTTTACCGAAGGCCATAATGTTATTATATCTAGTGTAAATGTTGTTTGACATTTCTTGGGGTACTTTGTACCCAAACTTTCTTTGTCGATCACTTGATATTGTAATTTACTTCGTAGATAACCATTATGTATAGCTGTTGCAGGCACTCATATAATTTTGTTGACTAATGGACTCGTATGGTTCTTCATCAACTAGCAACAATAGAGTTCGTGTGCTTGAGATTTGTCTTAGGGACATCCTCGTCGAGATAAAACCATCAGAAGGTGATCGAGTCAAACGGCTCAATGAAATTAATCAATTGAAAGATTGTCTTCAAGGTTTGGAAACCTTTCGAGGTAATTTTCGATATTAAATGGTTTATAGTATCTACAACCACTTTCATACTCAAACTTGAATTCCATAGTGTATAAGTTTAGTAGTGTCTGGATGATTTTTCTTCCGGTGTTTGTAACCTAATTTCCATTTCTAATAGTGAGAGTCGATTCAGTTATAAGCATTTTGTGAGTATGCATATTTAGTTTATTACAATATTGTATATACTAAGCAGATATAAAAAGTAATTGTTATTTTTATAATTCTATTAGGGCATTCATGTTAGTTTGAATATTAATATATGACATCTCTTCGAAAAGCATACCATATACCCATTATATTAACACCTTCCTTTTATTAACATACATTCATTTTAACATTAACACTCATTATTTGTGAGTACCACTGTCTACTCATTCATCTTTATTCTTTATATCCAAAATTTATTTTTTAGATTTTTTTTTTTATAAAATCTGCTTATTAACTGTGTTCAAAGAATTGAACGTGGTTAATATGTGGGTATTATAACACTTACCCACATTGGTTGTGACACCATTTGGATGTTATAACATTCACATATTAACACCAATGTGGATGCTCTTATGAATTGAAAAATATCTTATGGCATAATCATATTTTAAAAAATAAAAATTACCTAATTATTTACCTGAATAACAATAACTTTTAATAAATCATAATTTGTTATTAAATTAATATAAATTTCTTCAGCTGAATAGTTAAAAAATTTCATATTGGTTCTAACATGACCTCTATTAATACCGGTTAATGCGTCTTCTTATTATATATTTAAGACGATAAATTTAATAATCAGGAATGAAATCAGTAAATGTAAATTTATTTACTGCAGTTTGATTAATTAGTAAAAAGTTAAACTATTCTTAAGTTTTTTTTTTTAAAAAAAAGCTTACAGTGCATTTCATCAACAGAATGCTTGGGAACACTGTTTTTTGCTTTAAGAAAAAAATTAATGGGAGAATAAGTTGGTATTAAATGCAAAAGACTCTGCTGCATTAATATGTTGTACAAAATTATAGATAGATATTCTCTACTTTTGTTTTAGTTTAATGATTTTAAAATATTATAAGTAATTTTGACTCAAAAACTATTTTAGTGATTTTATTTTAGACATCTAATTTTATAAGTTTTCAGGGTTTTCATGTCCATTCATTATTGCTACTAGAATTGCATGTCATATATTTCACTTTTTGTTCTACTAATCTTTAGATCTCTAATTTTCTTGAATAGTTTTTTTCCTCCCAAATTTAAGATTCAAATTTAATGTGTCAATTAACACAATCTAATCTGTAGATAAAAACCCAACAAGTTTTTTGTTTATCTTGAATATGATGCGTTAAGTTGTCTAGTACCAAGAAAAAAAAATCAAGACTTAAGGTATATCCTTGCCTTGCAATTTGTGATTAACCTATCAAGAAAAACACATTGACCATAGATATATTTCAATTTAATGTCACATCAACACTAGGGGCTTTTTGACTTACCAAGTTTTGTTAAAGGGAATGATCTTCAATTGAATCAAAATTTTGTTTGCGCAGTTTGCACTTAATTCTACCTAATTATTTTATAGGTGTTGTGTCACCAGTGAAGCCCTTTGGTTCATTTGTGTCCAACCTTTACACCAAATGGGGTGATCTAGATGTTTCAGTTCAAATCGATTATGATGATGATGATGATGATTTTAATTTTCTCGGCTTAGACATATATATGAAAAGACATTGTCTCCGGCTAATAATGCAAGAATTGCAAAGAACTGGTACACAATTTCTTTGTATACTTTTTTTTTTTTCAATAATGCTATTATTTTTTGTTCTTAGACTATCAATTGTATATCATAAAAGAACACAACTTTGCTATTAGTGTATTGACGATGATTTGAATTTTTCTGAAAATTTGGCCGCTATGATTATGCTGCATGCTTTCTAGCAAGCATAAGTTTGGAATAGTGCCTTGAAAAAACTGCATCAAGAGAATCTAAATATTATCTTCTCTTTTAAATTTTAACTAATCTTAGTTTCCTAATATTGTCTATTATTTTGTATCACTATTTATTAGGTCATTTTTTTTGCGTATAGCTTCTCATCAATGGTTTAGTACATATAAGATGATTAACACAGCAAAATGAGTAAAACAATTAACAGAATATAAATCTAAACAAGACATGATAATGTTAGAAAGTTCAAACATGTCTCTCTTAAAAATTATAAGGGGAGATGGTTTTATCCAACCCTCCACCCAAGATGCATTCGGGATTGATCCTTAAGCAACAAAAATGATAAGATTGTCTCTTGACCTTATCACTCTATACAACATAAAGTGAAAAGGTAGAGAAATAAGAGATTGTGATGTCAATTTACAAAGTCAACTGATGTCTCTTAAATAGAGGAGATGACCTAGTAGTGGAGACAATTGATATGCTAAGATTTTCACTCAGTAATACTTACAATGTTAAAAGTCTTTAGTTTATACCAAATTCAATCCCAAGTTCATAACCTGGATTGATTTCGTGTCAGTGTTGATAGACAATACTTAGGTACACGAGGGACTAATGTGGTAGTGAATGGGAGAATAACAGGATAATGACCGGACGGAGACTCATATGACGCCATAGGTGAAGAATCAGGGGTTGTCAGATAGGCTAGCTTTTCTTTTCTATTTAAGTAAAATAAATTTAAAAATAATCTATCTTGAAATAAATATGTAATTTAGAATTAATAAATTGGAATTCTTAAAATTTCACTGGAAAAGCAAATTCCCACAAAACTAAATCAATTTTAGTAGTAAAATAAGATGTTGCACAAAGAAGATTACGTTTGTCAGTGAGTTGTTTTAAAAGCTCAAGTTTACACATTATGGAAAAAGCTCCGTTGGAAGGGCAAAGTGAGTCAATTCTTTAACTATCTTTAAATCTTAGAATGGAACACAGATCATGGAACTATGGTTGGTAGAGTTGGTCATGCATGAGTACGTTGTTTTCTTTAAGGGCATATTAGATAATCCAACTCCTAGTTGTGACCTACTTATTCTCAGGAGACCTCCTACTAAGCATATGTATAGGGTCACATCACATGGAAACCATGACTTTGTGCCTATTGTAGTTTTAGAAAACTCAAACTATCCTTCTACATAAGAATGGCAAAATGTTATGATAAAATGAGTGATGTTTTTCAAACTTTGGTTTATTGTATTATTTTGATTAACCAATGGGTTTGTTGTCATCTCTTGGGCTGTCATTTTGTAAGAAATTCAATTATGGACAAATTCCTATGAATTTAGGATGGTAGCCCTATGTGAATTTGAAGTAAGGTAATGAACATGACATTGTTGATTCTTCTTAGATTTTATATTTATATGGTGATACTAAATGAAAAGCATGCAAAGCTAGATTCCCACAAAGAAATAATTTATACCGTAATGACTCATTATTTATATGGTGGTATACTTTAAACAATTGTTGGACTATTTTGAAATTTAAAAAAGGCACAACAAAATCTGCAAATAGGAAAATTTTTAAACTATCTACATTATCTGTCTGGAATCTTCAACACAACGATAAAAATGTGAGTGATTTCTATTTGCTATCTATGTTTCAGGTCTTGCTCGTTCTGTTGAGTACATTCCAACTGCAAGAGTTCCTCTGCTTAAATACATTAGCAGGCGGCATAATATTTCTTTTGATGTCTCCATCAACAATCATCTTGGTGTAATGAAGTCCAACCTTCTCAAATGGCTAACTGAAATAGATGACCGTTACCGCGACATGGTTTTAGTGGTCAGCATTCGTTGTAAGAATTTTTTTATACTGCTATTAGATTCCTTTGTGATGTGACTCCATTCCTTTTCTCAGCTGAAGGAGTGGGCTAAAGCACAAGATATCCATGATCCAAAGTCTGGGAGTTTAAGTTCTTATGCCCTATGTTTGTTGGTTATCTTTCATTTTCAAGTAAAGTTGCTAGTTTGTGATTCTTTTCTGCTTATTTCTTGATGCGATATCAACTATCAAATTCTTTTCTAAAATCCTTTGTGTTGTTTTACTTTTTCTTTACCAGACATGTGAACCACCAATTTTCCCACCACTGCGAGCAATAATTAATGAAGAAAGAATGTCTGACCAAGGTATGTATCTTCTAGTGCCTTGTAACATCTTTTTTTCTTGGGTATTTTCGACTGTTTGTTGCTGCAGGATGGAGAAGCGTCTCTGAGAGTCATTTTGAGGCTGTGTGTTCTGCAAATATACAGAGGTTCAGATCTAGCAGACTTAGAAACCAAAGCTCTCTTGCTCGACTTTTGCTGTCCTTTTTCAACAAGGTGCGGTCTTTTAGATTCATGGCTAGTTACCTAATTGTACAACATTTTGTGTTTTAGACCGAAAAGTCTAGATTTTGTTTTCTTGAAATTATATAAAGTAAGTTATAATCAAAAGGCTGTCGAGGATATCAATCAAGATTTAATCTCTATGTGCAGTTTTCAGATATTAGAACTTTTGGTTCGGATTATAGCATCTCAACGTATGAAGGACGGCAAATCAGCCATCGTTTTTATAGATCGCCGCCCCTGCTTGTAAGATTGTTGATGTTTTTGCTGAAATTTCTTGGAATGATTATTTGCAGTCTATAGCTAGTTGATGATCTTTCAACTTTACAGATAGAGGATCCTTTCGAGGAAATGGAAAATGCTGCTAGAACAGTCCGCTGGGATGAACTGCCTAAGATATCAAATGCATTTCAGAATGCACACGATAAGCTTTCATCTGATTCGGTGCTGTCTGATCGATACTCCTTGCTTTCCCTTTTGACTCGGCCTTTCCTTGCTTCTAAGCTTCGCGGCCAGCGATCATCAGCGAATTACAATAGGAGGAGCCAATATCATGACATTGGTGTCATTGAGCAGCAGTTTGAGAATGCAACAAGGCTGGATTGGGATTGATCTCCGCCCTCGACTTCTGTTGCCGGTGTCCGATTCACATATAGTGGTGACCTGTTAGAGTTTTTCGATTAACAGTAACTGTTTGGTTAGCGTTGTTGTGTTTGGTGTTAAGTTATTTCATATCAAGGTTGTATAAATTGTGAGATTTAGCGAACATATATATGACTTGAGTGTCTACATATTTTATCCGTGAATGAATCAAATGGAGGTCTAGTCTAACCTAGTATTCTTATCTTATAAATTAATTTTTTTAAAAAAATCGTGTATTAATTAGTTATTAAATGATATTTACATACTCATAAATTTCTTTTGAAAAACAAAGCTGGAATTTTATATTTTTTAATTAAATAATTGCTTAAATAATTATAATAAAAAATAATTATATGTATCTAAGATGTCCCTTATAATTTATTCTATGTTAAAAAAAGATAAATTATGAGATCAATTTATAATTGTCAAATGATTAGAGAATGAAAACAGTTAGTTTATTTAAATTTTAATAATTTTTATTAAATTGAGTTAGTTTGTTTAAATATGTTTATAATAATTTTAATACAAGTGTTTTATGTTTATTTTTTTCATATACATTTTGTAAAAATAAATAAAAATAATAGAAAAAATCATCCGCACAACAAATGGTTTATAATAATTTTAATCCATTTGAAATAATTTTAATAAATTTAAATAAAGTTAATTAAATTAAATGAATTTACTTTAATATATTATAATAATAATCCAAATGTCAAGAATAAATAATATATTAAATTAAAGCGCTGTTTAAAAGGATTTAAGTAAATAATTTAGAAAATTAAAATTTAAATTTCAAAAGAGTTAAATATTTTAGTAACATCGGAAAAAAAGAGATTATAAACCAATAAAGATGACAAGTTTCTTATTTTTTTCCCCATAATGTATATTATCGGCCAAATTATTTTATTGAGACATTACCCATAATTCATATTCGATTTCTTGGCCAAACTGGCCGATAATTTTTAAAATAATTATCGGCCAAATAAATGGCCGGTATTTTTTTAATATATTATCGGGTAAATATATATTTGGCTGTTAATTTTAAAAAATAAATGATCATTAAATTTCTTAAAAAATCTATCAAATATTGATTAATATTTTCATTGGATTATTACCAAAATATAGTTGACTATTGAATTTTTAAAAAAAATAAAATAAGAGACGAGAAGCATCCTCCGTATCCTCGGTGATATTGCGTAAAATGCTTCGAGTTGTACGAAAAGTACATATCTGCTTCGACAATTACCAAAGGACGTATTCAAAAATTAATATTTATCAAAAAATATCATGATTTTATTATTATCAAATAACATACTTATTTTAGTGAACTTCCTCTTATACCCCTCCTGCCAAAGTACTGCATGTCATTCTCTTTCTCTTTCTCATTCTCAATAACGAATTCCGAGACATTTGAAAAGATTTTTTCAGACTTTTTATTTTAAAATAATATATTATGGAATCGGATAAAAAACGTAAGATAAAAATTGAAAAAATATTTCAATAAAAAAATTATCTCATCAAACATGATTTCAAATATATACAGAGATCATTTTTATATAAATTAGATGAGTGGAGATCGATTAATATTAATTAATATATTAAATAATATTTAATAAATATATTAATATATAAATACCTTGAAATTAGAAAGGTCTGAAATCTTTTGATTTCAGGCCCAACGTGAGCCTGAAATCAAAAGATTTCAGGCCCAACATGGGCCTGAAGTAAAATATTTCAGGCCCAGCGTGGGTCTGAAATAACTCAGGGCCTAAAATCAAATGATTTCAGGCCCTGCGTCGAATTGAAATTATGTGTTATGATAGATTTTTTTACGTAAGTCTAAAACATAAAGAAACATCTCTTTATATATTTGAAATCACAATAAAAATCATTAAGAAATACTATCTTACAAGAGAAATTCTAATTAATATAAATTTAACATTATATTAAAAACGAACTTTTTATATATATATATTATATATATATTATATATATATATATATCTCGATTCTTTAAATAAATAAGTCAAATATTATTTATTATATTAATTTAAATATTATATATATATATATAAATAAATCAAATATTATTTATTATATTAATTTAAATATTATATATTATATTAATATATTTAATTTTAATAGATTTTGAGAGGAGTGCCTGAAGTCATCTGACTTCAGGCCCTGCGTAAATAATTAATTTAATAAAAATAATTAATTATAAAAAAAACTTCTAATGATTATTTTTATGTCCAAACTTCTAATGATTATAAATTATATTGCAATAGAGTTTTCTAGGTCTATCAGTGAGTTTCGCTCAAAACCCACTGATATTTTTTCAGAAATCCAGATATGAGAGGTCCATCAGTGGGTTTTACTCAAAACCCACTGATGGAACTAAACTACACCTATTGCTTTGGGAAAAATAATAAAAATAATAATTTGAGGTTTGGACACTTAAAATACATTCTCCTAACTCTACCCTAACTATTGATAATGTTTTTTCAGAAATCCAGATATGGGAGGTCCATCAATGGATTTTGCTCAAAACTCACTGATGGAAGAACTAAAACTACACCTATTACTTTGGGAAAATTAATAATTTAATAATTTTTAAAAACATAAATAAATAATTTTTTTATATTTGATTAATATAAATTAATATATTTAATAATATTATTAAATATATTAATATATAAAAAAAATAAAAAAAAGCTGAAGTGTTTTGATTTCAGGCAGCGTGGGCCTGAAATAACTCAGGGTCTGAAATTAAATGATTTTAGGCCCTGTGTCGAATTGAAATCATGTGTTATGATAGGTTTTTTTACGTAGGTCTAAAACGTAAAAAACATCTCTTTATATTTTTGAAATCATAATAAAAATCATTGAGAAAGACTACCTTACGAGAGGAATTCTAATTAATATAAAATGAAGATTATATTAAAAACGACTTTTTTTATATATATATATATATATATATATCGATTCTTTAATAAAGAAGTCAAATATTATTTATTATATTAATTTAATATTATATATTATATTAAAATATTTAATTTTAATAGATTTTGATAGGAGGGCCTGAAGTCACCTTAGGCCTGAAGTCAGATGACTTCAAGCCCTGCGTAAATAATTAATTTAATAAAAATAATTAATTATAAAAAAACTTCTAATGATTATTTTTGGTGTCCAAACTTCTAATAATTAAAAATTATATTGCAATAGGAGTTTTCTAGGTCTATCAGTGGGTTTCGCGCAAAATCCACTGATATTTTTTCAGAAATCCAGATATGGGAGGTCCATCAGTGGGTTTTGCTCAAAATCCACTGATGGAACTAAACTACACCTATTGCTTTGGGAAAAATAATAATTTGATGTTTGGACACCTAAAATATATTCTCCTAACTCTACCCTAACTATTGATAATGTTTTTTCAGAAATCCAGATATAGGAGGTCCATCAGTGGGTTTTGCTCAAAATCCACTGATGGAAGAACTAAGCAAAATACGTTCTGAAGTTCCATCATCTTGAGCAAGCAACTGCAATCTGTGAAGCAACCATCCCTTACTTGAGCGCTTGGAGGAAGAAACAAGAGGCTTGGTGAGTCCAACAGCGAGAAGACACGAAGAAGGGTGTTCTTGCGTGAGATCGTCGTGGAGCTCGAGGAAGCGCTGCTTGTGTTCTTGCCTGTGCTAAGTGCTAAGTAAGATCTTTCTTGTGTTTCATTGTGCTTAAAACTTCATCTTTGTTGAAACGCTATGGAGAGGTTACTCCACCGAGAAGGAAGTTGCATTTTATCCGGTGTTCACCGGGGCTTGATCTGTCGACGATCAAGGGATCGCCCACCTTTAAGGGCACGCCAAGGAGTAGGGGCAAGTATCCCCGAACCTTGTAAACCCTCCTTGTTAGCGATCTTGTTAGTTGTTTTAGTTTGTTTTGTTTTCTGCACTTCTGCACTACTCTATTTTATTGTGTTTTCGCTGTGCTACTAACGATTGAAGTGCAGAAAATCGATAAGTGTAAAAGTCCAAGTGTTTGGCTATATTCACCCCCTCTCTAGCCATCCGAGTTCCAACAATTGGTATCAGAGCTTGGGGCTCTGTACAAGCGGATCAACAACCGAGAGCTATCATCCATGGCTTTGAGAGAAGGTTTTTCCGCCACCCGACCTCCCTTGTTCGATGCGCAGATTTCCATTATTGGAGATCGAAGATGGAGTATTACTTGAAGATGGACATCAATACTTGGTTCCCGGTGAAGGAGGGCTTCACCCCTCCAAAGGATGATGAAGGCAAAGAACTTGAGTCTTGGCGGTGGACGGCTGAACAAACTCGGAAGAGTGAAGCCGACGCGAAGGCGGTAGTCACCCTACAATGCGGCATGAACAATGACCAACTCATTAAGGTTGGTCCATTCACAAGTGCAAAAGACTTGTGTAACAAGCTCATCGAACTTCACGAGGGCACTCGAGATTCAAGAATCGCCAAGAGGGATTTGTTCCTCAACCAACTTCAAAATCTCTCCATGAAGGAGAATGAAACGGTAAGTGAGCTACATAGCCGGTTCAAGGAAGTCCTCAACAGACTTCATTCTATTGATGAGAAGGTCGAGAACCGCGACCTTGTGAGGTATGTGCTAAAAGCATTTCCAAGGAATGTTTTGTGGTCATCCATGGTGGATGCCTACAAAGTTTCCAAGGATTTATCAATTGTTAAACTAGATGATCTATTTTGTGAAATGGAATTGCATGAAATAGCTAACAAAGGCCCCAAGGAGAAGGGGATTGCCTTAGTTGCAGGGAAACGATCCAACAAGAAGAAGAAGGAGAAGAAGAAGGAGAAGAAAGTCTCTTCATCTTCATTCTCTTCCGAATCCGAGTCCAATTCCGAGGAAGATGGCAGCGGGTCTTCTTCCTCCGAGATGACAAATTTTGTGAGAAGAATGATGAGAAGGGGTCGACGCTTCAAGGGTAAAGGTAACCCTAGTGAAGTTAAAGTTGATAAGACTAATGTTTCTTGTTTTGAGTGTGGAAGGAAAGGGCACTTCAAGAGTGAATGCCAAAGCTAAAGAAGAAGGAGGAGAAAATCAAAAAGAAAGAGGAGAAATCAAAGAAGAAGAAGAAGGCCTTGAAGGCCACTTGAGATGAATCCTCCTCAAGTTCATCCGATGAAGAAAACGAGGAGAAGAGTACACGACACGTGACTCTTGGAGAAGATCAAGAAAGCAGTGATGAATCCTCCAACTCCTCAAACGCGACTTCATCATCTTCGGATGATGAAGAGGTAACCTCTCCTGAACTTGAAAAATGTTATAGAGCAATTGCATGCTTAACCAATATGTTGAAGAAGTCAAAAAATAAGGTTAAATCATTGCAATTAGAAATTGAACAATTGATTTCATCTAGGGATGAGAACATAGATGATTTACATATTGAAATGTTAGAGGATGAAATTAAATCATTGAAAATTGAGGTTGAAAAATTGAAATCCTCTAGGGATGAGGATGTAGATGATTTGCATGATGAATTGTTAGAGGAGGAAAACAAATCATTGAAGAGTGAAGTTGAGAGACTCAAGAATATTCTTGAGAATTTTTCAACAAGCTCAAAAACCCTAGACATGATTTTGAATGCCCAAAGGGCAGTCTATAATAGGGCCGGTATTGGTTATCGACCCAAAAAACCTTCATTTGTGTCATTGATGTCTAGGACTGATATGAGACAATCTAAGACACCTAAGGTTCAAAAGAAAGTTGTCAAGGCATGGGTGCCTAAGACTTGTTTAGTAGGTGCTTTAGGTCCCAAGGTTTGGGTATCTAAAACTTCTATTTTTCGAATTGTGTAGGTTTGGGTCCCAAGGTTTAGTAGGTGCTTTAGGTCCCAAGGTTTGGCCCGAGACGAGGAGGTAACTGGAATCTCGTCGTCTCTGGTGCCAATAAATCACCACATGGACTGGTTTGGGGGTCAGATCGTAACCACCCTTGCTTGACAACCAACGGTCTACCCCTCAAAGCCCGTCCTCGATAACCTCTACCGATTACAGTCGAATTTCTTAGGTGTTACGCAGCAACACCAAATTCACCGCACCACATCCGTTCCTAAATTCTCAATGTATCATCGAGAATATTTAACACGTACGACATGTCTATGAGTCATGATACCTCATAGGCTAGAACAGTGTCAGATCAGTCGACTAACCGTCGTCTCGTAACCCGATATACTCCAACTCCGCTCTAAAAGGTGATAGAGACACAATCTCTTAGGAGTATCCCAAAGTAATCGAAAAGTAATTATTTGTTTCCTGAGTACCGTCCGTAGTGTCTTCACGTAAAGGTAACTCAGTCTCGTAAGTGATTTGCATCACTGCACAAACCAGAAGTCCAAAGGTACCTTCTTGGTTATCCAAACCAAGTACGACCGATAATCCCGTAAGTGTCAAGCAACTAGCTCTACACTCCTCCGGATCGGTACAAGTCACATTTGACTATATTATTTAGGTTATCTAACCAAGTATAATGAATACGAGGTCAAAAGTCCCACGGAACAGGATATATCTATCCTCTATCCACTGAAATGATAAACAGTGAATATCATCTCTGCTGCATCCAGCAGGTCATGTCCTCTAAACATGCCATCTAGGATATCTATTACAGAAAAATATAATCCTAATCACCCAAAGCTCCATGAGCTAAAGTGGATCAATCCTATGTCGATCGAACCAACTACGATACGCAACCTCCAATAGGTTTTCGTCCGATTTAACCCTAACTTCCCAATTCATCAATCGGTACCATTGAAGAATCAACATTCTCCACTATACAATCGAATTCACAATGTGTCATCCGATCATCTCCTTAGTCAACCTTGACCATAATGGTGATTTGGAAAAGCTTGGCTAGGTGCCAGTCGAGCTACCTCCAAGTCAATGGATACCCACCCTAACATTATGGGAATCGATATTCAATCCCTCTTGGGAAATATGCATCCCACCTATCCAAGGTAGAGTATACAACAGTATAAGCGATACTCCAGAGGTATATACCTATGAAAGTCATACTCATATTCTAACTATATCGATCTTTTACTATCAGTTATAGTAGATAGCTAGTACTACACTTCCTGCATCAATGCAGGTCATGTACTCACTCGTACCCTCTAGGTCACCTAACTCAGCACAAGTGAACCAGAAGTCTAAAACTCCCCGATATAGGAGAAATCACCACTGTATCGATATGCAGTCTCAATATCTCACACAATCGATAACAACTGATACTAATATACAACTGGTATAGGACAGGAATTCTATAACTCGAATTCCTTAACTTCTGATAGGTTATTGACAGATTCGACCCTCGTCCTCCGAACATATATCGGTGCTAGTCGAGAACCAACATTCTCTGCATCCTAGACGAGTCGGCAACATGTCAACCAGTCACCTATAATCGACTCCCAACATGGTCGCAAATAAAACGGATCGACTACATGCCTTCCAGCCAAAACATATCTACGAGTACCCACCGGTCAAGTATAAATCATATCACCATAAAGAAATCTCTAACCGTACACTAAATAGTAGATACAAAAGAGGTAAATGAGTCATGACATATACCTCGTGTCACCTGGAGATGTCTCATCGCCGCCATGTCCCAATCACGTCCATCGAGAAAACGACTCCGACTCAAAATCCGAAAACACCCACAAGACCACAAGGTATCTCGCAACCTGGGCTCTGATACCAAAAATTGTCACGTCCCAAGGAGCTGCCCGTCCGATACCGACCGGACTGCCACTCCCTCGACCGATGGACAATTCAGAAACCTAACCTCTACGACCACCTCAGATGATTGTACCACAGCCTATAGGGCTGGAACAACTATCTGAAATCAACAAAAGCGAGACGGCGATGAAAGCTGCGTACCAGTACGACTTACGACAAACACAAAACACAAGACCTCCATGGCTCACAAAAGTACAACTATACCGCCGTATAAAAAGACACGACCAGACATGAATACAGCAGCGGAAAAGTAAAGAAACGGAAACAGAAAATGGGTACCAACATGTACCACTATAAAGTAAAAGAAACATCCCGGAGTCATCTCGAAGAAATACGCGAACTGGGACAGGCTGCCGGACACTCCAGACAATCATCCTGAAATAAAAACAGGGAGCTAACGGGGTGAGTCCAAGTACTCAGCGGATATCTCATCAGATATACAAGATAGTCTAGGCTAGCAATAGTGTAACATGCAATCGAAATAACACAGGTACATACAGTGGTAAGCATAACTGGAACAGGAATAGAAGTACCATACCAATCTAGCTGAGTCGTCGAAATCAGACATAAGGGTCTCCCGTATGTGCATGTCAATCAAATGCAACATCCAAGTATAACAAGCACAGCAAGTGCAAAAGATGCGTATGCACATGGTGCAATGACATGGTCACCTCTGTCGCCGGTCAGACATCGTCACATATGTACGGGAGGAAGCTGAGCGGAGGCCACCCTCTGTCGTAGAGCTGTGACTGCCGTCCGTACTCTGCCGTCGCTACTCCTGAGCAACCGAGTAGACGGTATGCTGCCGGTGTAACACCCCTACTCCATGACCTATCCTGGCGATATCACTAATAGCCCCAGGCCAAAACCTATCCTGGCGATATCTCTATCAGCCCCAGGCCATCACCTATCCTGGCTATATCACTATCAGCCCCAGGCCATCTCTGGAGGATATCTCTATCTAAGTGTTAACACCTACCCCATATATATAAATGGGGGAGAGACCTCACTCTCTCAACTCCTGGTATATGGACTACTCAAGGAGGGACCTCTGCCTGCTACCACGCTCCGATTCACTAACCCATGAGTGCATGAGCGGAGCAGCACAGAGCACACTACCCATACCCCGTCAACCAGTAACCCATGAGTGGCCGTATGGATAGGTCAGTATGACTGTCGACCTGAGTCACCCATAAGGGGCCACTGATCGACAGTGATGCACAGTGCACGATGATGCATGACTCCGGTCAAACAGCATCCACTATCTAATCCACCTATATCAACATGATATGCAAGGATCATAAATAATGCACCATAGCCTAGATCCTAATGGTGTAGGTATCACATGCCAGGTATATCATAAACAGTATCAGCAAAGGTAGAGCAGGTATAAAATAGTACATTACCCTACCGCTAAACATAGCATATCAAGCATATCAGCTAGGACCAATCTAAAAGATAAGTCAGAGGTACCCGCCTCCAGAGTTGAACTGCGTAAGTCGAGAATCCTCCGTCCAGATAATCCGCAATGAAGTAGAAACGTCAATCAATATCCTGTATCAAATAACAAATAACCAATACAACTTAGTAATTGAATAATTCATTAAATGACTTAACCCAACCAACTAAGGTTGACTTCAGATTAAGTATAACCCAAACCTAACCCACTCACTACAAGCTATGACTCTGTTATCACGCACAGAGTCGCAACAACCAACACAGATCCAAACACTCACTCGGCTGACCTGTTTCCTAGGATGTAAACCCATCCTACGCATCATACAAACTGCAACCAATCCATGGCAGATCAGGACACAACCAATCAACCAAGATACAAGCATCTCCAATTACTAGGGATCAGAAAATACTGAGAACAACCAGGAAACCATAACACAGAGCACAAATCCAATACATGATCACAACCTTCAGCCGAACAAAACCCGTCATCTTCTACCGAGCTCGCAAGAGCAAGAACACAAAAACTAATTTGTAGAAGAAAACAAAACGAACGAATCCCAGCCCTAGATGTATGTGATCCCATCAAACAGACACATCCTCATCCAAAAATCATCCAAATCTCAAGATCAAGAATCCAAAAACTCACGCATGATCACATTATCCAAATACCAGGTCAAGATCACATCCTAAATCAACATCCCCTTACCTGAGGCTTCTCAATTGCTACTACTCTGCCCAATCCACAGCCGATGACTCCCTGGCTCAATCTTAACCGCGCTCGCAAGGGAGAAGAGAGATCCTTGTCGATGTGTCGATGGTGTGCTCCAGATCTACTGAATCCGGCTGAAATAGGCAGCGTCGCCTGGCGAGACAGCAGAAAGCCATGATCGGGGAAAATAGAGATCGGGTTGAAGTAGCTTCAGCCGCGGCTAAGGTTCGCGAAGGAGGGAAGAGGAGTCGGCGTGGTTGCAGCGAGTGAGGAGAAGAGATGGAGAAGAAATGGTCGACTTGGCTTCAGCTATGGTTAGGGCTCGCGGAGAAGAAGGAATAGATGAAGAATCGGCTTGGCTGCGGCGGAGGAAGGAGTCGAACACGAGGCTAGGGCTCCCCATTACATTCGGCCACAGGGTAATTAATAAAAGGGTTGACCATTTTGCAACCAGCCCCATCCAATTTTGGATATTTACATAAAAGCCCCTAAGTTTAGGAATCTTTGCCTTTTAGCCTCTAAACTTTCCATATTTTAACACCCAAGCCCTAGCACCGAACCTCACTACTTGCGCCTCTTCAACCTGTACGAGAGCCTTCCCTGCGTCTCCTTCCTCCTCTTGCGAGTGAGCTTTTGTACGCGCGTGTGCGATCCTGAGAAGATTTCCTGCGAGCGTTTTCTTGTCTTCTGCAAGTTTCCTTCTTGCTCAAGGTCTTGCGCTTCTGTCTTGCGCCGAGAGTTTCTTCTGCGCAAGCCTCTTCTTCCAGACTCCAAGATCTTCATCACCAATCTTCAATGACACCTAAGTAAGCATTTTAGGTTAGTTTTTCTTGCAAATCAGTTCACAGATTATGAGTTTGTGCTAATCAAAATTTTTGTCTTGTGGTGCTTGCCGTGACCTTGCCTATGCCATGAACTACACTCTATCACATCTCTTTATTATTTGATTTTTGATCAAATCTTACATGTGTATCAACCTGGTGCCATGACCTTATGTTTCTGCCGTGACCCTTCTTTGCCATGTCACTGATTAAATCTATCTTCATATGATCAATTCTATCTTATGATTATTGCTTCATGATCAAATCTTGGTTAAACCTATGTTCATGTGGTCGATTCAACCTTACTCATTTGATTTATGCGAACTCTAGCCATGATCTATTCAAACCTTTAGAAAATCATCTAAGGGAAAGGAATCAGTGGAGGGTAGCTCGAGGGGCAAAACCCCTTCCTCATCAGCACCCACCCGAAGGCATCAGCCTTCCTCGAGTTCTCTCTTTCCCAATGCCGCCTGTGAACAGGCTTTTCAATCACGCACATTCAAGTTACTCACCTGCCGATCGATTGATGTTCCTTTCCTATCCGAGCACTGCCCCTCTATCATGGAGATAGTCACCTTTTACAACCTTGACTTCCTTCTTTCTTTAGAGCGGACCATAAATTATGACCTTGTATCGGAGTTCTACAATAATCTTCAGCAGGGCCCTCAAGGAGGCTTTGAGTTCACTACTTGAGTCGCCAAAAGGACTCTTGATTTCTCCTATGACATTCTAGCGGAGTATCTGGGCGGTCGTCGATCGCCCAAACTGTATTCGATATATCCCGAGCTCCCTGACCCTCTGTTGGCTCCATTTGCGGACGTTACTCCTGATGGCATCTATCAGCATTTCTTTGGTCATCCCCGCCCAGCCGGTCTTGATGAGTTGGGTCCTGATTTTCCTACCTTTGCAGCACTCCGTCTCTCTCCTACTGATTATATCTTATTCAAGATCATCACAAACTGTATCCTGCCTATCACTTCCAAGCCCTTAACTGAGATCCAACCCTATCATTGCCTGATGCTCTACGGCATGCACCGCCGCATGGACTTCGATATCATGGAGAGCATATTTCAGTCCATTTTATCCTATCGAGAGCCGAGCCGCCGCACAGTCTATATGCCATTTGGTCATGTCATCACCGACTGGCTTATGTCAGTAGGTGTTGATGTCACCAAGGGCAGGACAGTGCCCATGGTCCGGCAGGATTGCAGACTTGGCCGGCGGGCATTTGCCAAGTCCGGCATCATTATCCGGGATCATGATCGGGTTTTGGTTTGGAAGGATGGGAGGGGTCTCGGTGAGCTACCTGGGGGAGGATCACATTTTCAGGCACCAGCCGATGCTGCTGCACCTCAGGAGGCTCCTGCTGCTGCTGATTACTACGATGAGCCCGAGCCAGATCTGCGCTGGCAGATTTTAGAGCTCGATTGGACTATCCAGCAGGATCTACATTTACGAGAGATCTATCGCGAGGAGGTTCGCTCGGAGATTCCATCCTTCGATCGCCGCCTGACCGCGGTGGAGTCTGATGTTTCTGGAGTCCGTACGTTGTAGCAGACGTGGTACGATGAGTGGCGCTGACACACATTTCCTGAGGATGCGCCTTCCGGTAGTGCTGCACCTGGGTCCTTTGCTCATGATGATGACCCGATAGGTGACCCTATGCATACTGACCCTCCTGCTGACGATTGACTATTCTCTGTTCTTGTTTGGTGGTTTCAGACTATTTGACTATTTGACGGATCTGTCTGTCCCGACTATTGCCTGTTATGGCGTGATATTGACTTTGATGCATTGACTTGCATCGCATTATTTGCTTGGATGTTTTATGTTTTACCACTATGGCTGTTTTTGATGTATATCTTGCCATCTTTTGCTTATTAGTGGTTTATATGGTGATATCTGCGTGTATGCCTTATTATGCATGCTTATGATTTTGCTTATGATGCCTTGCCCGTATGATACATATGTCTGTTTTGCCATGCCTTATCTTTGTCATATGTATTCATATGTTTATCAAAATAATTCATTCATATCTTTGTTGTTTTGGGATACCCCTAGGGTTGAGGGGGAGTATGGTTAAACTTAACAGCCTTTCTAGACCCTTTTCGATGTTCGACAAAGGGGGAGAGTGTGGTTGGTTAAGTTTAGGATGATTATACTGTAGGGGAGGATCCTGATTCTCCTATGATTCTGAATTGAGAAATTGATTGGGAATCCCTAAACTTAAAATCGAGTTGTCAAACAACAAAAAGGGGGAGATTGTTGATGCAGTCTGACCCTGATTGTTGTTTTGGTGTTGACATCGATTTTAGTTTAGGTTGATGATTATGATTATGGTTAAGTCCTGATCGGGGATTAGGCATGGTATAGAAAATCCTAGCTTGGAGGGCTAGTTATTGGAAAATCCTAACCTGGAGGGTTAGGTGCGGAAAATCCTAGCTTGGAGGGATAGGTATTGGAAAAGTCCTAATTCGGAAGGGTTGAGTGAAAAGTCCTAGCTTGGAGGGCTAGGTGAAAAGTCCTAACTTGGAGGGTTAGGTGAAAAGTCCCAACTTGGAGGGATAGGTGAAAAAGTCATGGCTTGGAGGGTCAGGTCCTAGCTTGGAGGGCTAGGTTTGAAAAAGTCCTAATTCGGAAGGGTTGGGTGAAAAGTCCTAGCTTGGAGGGCTAGGTGAAAAGTCCTAACTTGGAGGGTTAGGTGAAAAGTCCCAACTTGGAGGGTTAGGTGAAAAATTCCTGGCTTGGAGGGTCAGGTCCCTAGCTTGGAGGGCTAGGTTTGAGTCCCTGGATCGGTCTGGTGACCGATCAGGGATGTTGGCACGCTGCTCCTTCGTGGATTGGCCTGGTGACCGATCCAGCGATGACTGATCGGTCTGGTGACCGATCAGGGAGCACACAGTGAGGTTGGGAACCTACTGTGTGGCTCCTGATCGGTCTGGTGACTGATCAAGGAGCAGGCCGTTGCCTCACTGCTTGGCTCCTGATCGGTCCGGTGACCGATCAAGGAGCAGGCAGTGTCCTCACTGCTTGGCTCCTGATTGGTCCGGTGACTGATCAGGGAGCAAATAGTGAGTTGAGTTCCCCCGCTGATCAGTTCCTGAACGGTCCGGTGACCGATCAAAGACCTAGGATTTGATTTCCGCGGTTATTGTTCACTCAGAAGTGGACCGATCAAGCTTGAGCTTGATCGGTCAGGGAGCTACCTGATCGGTCTGGTGACCGATCAGGATTCACTCTGATCGGTCTGGTGACCGATCAGACTTGTGTCACCTGGAGAGCTGGGAGTCCCAGCAAAGCGGTGGATCTGTCTGGTAACCGACCCACGAGCCCTGGATCGGTCCGGTGACCGATCACTTAAATTCAAATTGCACTGTCAGACTCTCTGATCGCGTCTGAACGAATTTGATTCACTGCGCATAACATCTGATACTTGATTTTCTGATTGATATGTTGTGCTAATCGTCTGATTAAGCTGCAGGTGACAAGGAAAGATTCAAACACTCAAGGAGAGTCAGTGGAGGCCTTTCCTTGGAGCATGTTTGTCCATTTGCCATCTCAGGTTGCAACGGCCGGAGCTGCAGACTGGAGCTTGGCTGAGGGAAGCTCAGGGAGTCCAGGGAGAGCTCAGTGGTAGCTAGCGTTGGCAGGTGAGCAGCTGGAGGCTGCAGTGAGATGGTGTCACCTGGTGCTCAGTGGAGAAACAAAAGGGCGTAGAGGAGAAGAACAGAGTAGAGTTCGTTGAAGCAGATTCTGGCTTGAGTTCTTGCTGCGCGATTGTGTTTTCCACACTTTGCTTGTGCGTTCTGAAGTTCCATCAGCTTGAGCAAGCAACTGCAATATGTGAAGCGACCATCCCTTACTTGAGCGCTTGGAGGAAGAAACAAGAGGCTTGGTGAGTCCAACAGCGAGAAGACACGAGAAAGGGTGTTCTTGCGTGAGATTGTCGCTGGGTGGAGCTCGAGGAAGCGCTGCTTGTGTTCTTGCCTGTGCTAAGTGCTAAGTAAGATTTTTCTTTTGTTTCATTGTGCTTAAAACTTCATCTTTGTTGAAACGCTGTTGAGAGGTTACTCCACCGAGAAGGAGGTTGCATTTTAACCGGTATTCACCGGGGCTTGATCTGCCGATGATCAAGGGATCGCCCACCTTAAGGGCACGCCAAGGAGTAGGGGCAAGTTATCCCCGAACCTTATAAACCCTCCTTGTTAGCGATCTTGTTAGTTGTTTTAGTTTGTTTTGTTTTCTGCACTTCTGCACTACTCTGTTTTATTGTGCTTCCGTTGTGCTACTAACGATTGAAGTGTAGAAAATCGATAAGTGTAAAAGTTCAAATGTTTGGCTATATTCACCACCCCTCTCTAGCCATCCGAGTTCCAACAATATATCCATTTGTTGCCGACTGATACTCGACGGTACTTCACGTATGTAGCTCGATTATGAGCTACATTGTTCATTGCTCATAAATCTATAATCCACAAAGGATAAGAATCAACTAACATTACTGAACTAGCAACATAATGCTCATGAAAAGAAAATAAATATAGACCTACCTTTTTCGGCTCAGTACATTCCCGAGTTAAATGACCCTTCTTACCACAGTTATAGCAAGTCAACTTGCTCTTAGATTTCTGACCATATTTCTTTCCTTTAACATTCTTCTTGATTGGACTTTGCCCAGCAGCAACAGCTTCTTTCCCTTTTCCCTTTCCTTTTCCTCTCTTGAACCATCTTTTCTTAATCTTGGATCTAGAGCCTTCAACTACAAAAACATGTCCAGGAATCCTTGCGGATTCAATTCTCTCCGCCTCTAGTTCAACATGATGTGAGACATCAATGAATGTCTTAATATTTTCACTATGTGTAAGGTTTTATTTCATTGATTCCCAAGAATCAGGAAGGGAACGAATAACTGCCTGAACCTGTTGTTCATTAGTCAACTCATGAGCAACAGTTTTTAGCTCTCGAATCATATTCTCTATTTCCCTCAGATGTTGGGTTATGGAGACATTTGGACGTTTATTATAGCTGTCAAACATGATTGTCAGTTGACGAAGCTTGCTCAAGGTAACTCGACTGTATTTATCTCTCAGGACAACCCAGATAGCATGAGCTAATAGTAATGACTCATACTCATATACCAGGTCATCTACCATTGAACTAATTAAAATACCCTTAGCAGTGGAGTCCTTTTTTTCCATGCCTTATAGGCATCAAGATCACGTTTATGCTGAGCTGTAGAACCATCTACAGGTTCTACCATAAACTGATTTACAGCTTCTAGAACTTATTGTTCCTCAAGTACATACTGTATCTTAAGGTGTCATATTTTTTAGTTATCCTCATTTAATTTTTCTCTTTTATTGAGTTCAGCTATTATATTCTTCATTGCCATGATCTAACATAAATAAACACATTATTTAGTAATTCAGTGTAACTTATATGCATGTAATTAATAACTAATTCATTGTAAATTAGAGTTGATTAACAAAATCATGTGGTAACTACGTTCCCACTCATCCTCCATATATCTAATCTCATAAACATTGATTATTTATTTTATATATATATCCCATCATATGAACTAATCATAAATGAACATATCATTTAAATGAAATAAACTAATCATTAACAAGTTTATTAACACATAACATAACTTTTCATAAAATAAAATTGTTCGTACATAACGATAATAACCACTACATGACTCAAAAAAAAACTAAACGAGCAAATACTGTTTGTATATAACAACAATAACAAAGACAAAACTCTAATAAACTAGATAAGCTAGCACCACTCCCACTAGGATAAACACTAGCGTGGTGGTAAATACTATGTCTTTCATCCCAAACTTTATCTGAAGTAAGTTAACTTCAGGATCCTCCACATATTCTATAGGATCTTCTTCTGAATCCTTCTTGATTTCTTCAATTGGATCCATCTCAAATTCCTCAGGATCCTCCTCGAATTCTACAATTGGATCTATTTTGAATTCCTCCGGATCTTCCTTGAATTCTACTGGATCCTCCTCTGGATCCTATTCCAATTCTCTAGGATCTTCTTCTAGATCGTCTTCAGAATCTTCCAGATCCTCTTTTGAAAAATTTTGGCGATGTAATTCTCTACACAACTCAGTATCTGAGATACACTCTTTATATGATCCTTATATACATCTTGCAGCTACTCTATCACTCCTCGGCAACGAATGAATCAATCCCCCAATCCGAGTTAACTAGGATTGGAAATTCTTCCTGCTCGAGTTTCCAAACAGTCAATTCAGCCTTCCCATATGTCCTTGAATTCCAAGACTTTGGTTGTAGTCAATCTCCTCTATTTATTCCCTCAGCTCATTCCGTCGCACCTCACGATGGGTCATTGTGGTTATAAACCTTGACATTTGGAATTGAAAATCACAATGTTGATACAGAACCGACAAACCAGTAATAAAACTAGTTCAATTCAATTCATATATATGCATAAAATCACAGTGTCATAAAAAGATAAGAAAAATAAATTTTCTTAATTTGAAGAGCTCTATTGACTAATACACCGGGCTGATCGATTAGGAAATCGAATCCTTAGTCTGGGTCCATTGTCCTTATTAGAACTAATCTAATTGGATATGAATTTTTTTATCTAAGTTGTTCTTGTTCAATCCTTAGCTCATTTAAATCGGAGTCATACTTATTGTTCAAACCAAATAAATTGGCCCTAGTTTGTATCAGACTGATCTGGTTAAACCAACTAATAATTTAAACTGGATTAGATTTGATTGGACTAATTAAGTCTGGTCAAACCAACTAATAGTTTGATTTCGATGTGGGTCTGGTTTGGTTCAAATGAACTAACCTGATCTAATTTAATTAATTCTAACTCATTTAATTAAATTTGGTCCATTTAATTAAATGAACCAACCAAATTAATTCTAACTCATTTAATTAATTCTAACCAATTGGAGAATTTTCAAAAAATTAATTTTAGAAGTTTAAGAGTGTGTTTGGTTTCTTTCATTTTCTATTTTTATTTTTAAAAAAAAATCATATTTTTCATAATTCTGAAAAATAATTTTATTTCGTTATCTAATTTTCTAAAAAATGCTGCATCTTTTTTTTAAAAAATAAGTCTGGAAAATATAAACTAAATACGTTTTCTGAAAAATCATATTTTCTATGAAAAATGAAAATAAAAAATAAGCTTACCAAACATAGCTTTAAATTTTGAAAATAATCTCTTGCAATTATAAATAGGACAAGATTTCGTAGAATAATTTTTTCCCTTACATTTCGTGTTGACTGAGCTTCTGCATCTGGTTATTTATCTAGATAGACACAATTCGTAATAAATCGTACAAAGTTACGAGCTAATTTGAATATCAACCATATTTTTATTAATTATTCTAAAAAATTATGGAAATAACAATTATATTATAATGTTGATTTTAATCCTTTTAAAATAATTTTAATTAAAATATTTTCATATAATAATTTTTTAATTTTATTAATTGTAATTAAATCGACTCAGTTTACTTTAATATTTTTTTAATAATTTTAATAGTGCATTTTTAAAAAAATAATTAAAAATTTTAGGAAAAATAACTCCGACCACAAAGGCTATTGTTGTAATAATAATTTAAAATAAATTTACGATCGTAATGTCTATGAATATCTAGAATAAAAATATATGTCCTTGGGGTTATGATACAGCGGTAAGATCACTAGTTGTTAACTCAGACATCAACGATTCGATCCCTGGTAGATCATTTTTAGAATAAAAATATATATTAAACTTATTATAAGAAATGTCTTACCTTTTGCGAAAAAAGGTATTATATGTGTGCGCGCCCGCCTTATCTTCCTCCGTAGAAAAAGCATGAGCAGCGTGGTGCTGGAACACAAAATATTATAAGAAATGTCTTAATTTTTGCCCACAAAATATTATATATGTCAAAAAAAAAAAAATGGAACCGCCACAAAAAAATTATATATGTATGTCCTATTTTCTGCACTGTACTGCTCTGTCTCTCGTCAAACTCGACAGGAATTTTCTTTCCGAAGATAGAAAAAGCATGAGCAGCGTGGTGCTGGAACACAACACAAACAGATGGTCTCTCGCCGGGACGACTGCTCTGGTCACTGGAGGCTCCAAGGGAATCGGGTACTATACTCCATCTAATTAATTTTCTATCTATCTATTTCTACTCATCCATCGATCGATCAAGCTTAATTTAGGTATGCGATCGTCGAGGAGCTCGCCAGACTTGGATCGGCGGTGCACACTTGCGCCCGCAGCGAAGCAGATCTGGAGAAGTGCCTGCAGCAATGGCGCGGTTCCAAGCTCAAAGTCACCGGATCTGTCTGCGACGTTTCGTCCCCGAGCGACAGAGAGAAGCTCATGGCGACGGTGAAGTCCCAATTTGACGGGAGGCTAAACATTCTGGTATTAATTCCCCCTTTTTGATTTTTCTCCCCTTCTAAATCCTAAACCAAATCTTAATGTTCTTCGTTTAATTTGCAGGTTAACAATGCAGGGACGGGGGTCTTCAAACCGATTGTGGAGCAAACCCTGGAGGATTTCAAGCTCGTGATCAGCACAAACCTGGAATCTGCGTTCCACTTGAGCCAACCCGCTTATCCTCTCCTTAGGGCTTGTGGAGGCGGTAGTATTGTGTTCATAACCTCCATCTGTGGCTTCATTGCCCTAGATAATCTGTCTGTGTATTCATCGACAAAAGGTATAACTTCTTGCATAGATTGAATTTGCTTGAATCATTTGCAAGATGAACGAATTGTGCTCAGATCTTTTTTCTCTTTTTTTTCTCTCACTTTCATTTGATTAGGAGCAATGGATCAACTGACTAGAAATCTTGCTTGTGAATGGGCCAAAGATAACATTAGAACAAACAGTGTAGCTCCAGGATACATAAGAACACCAATGGTTGAACCTGTAAGTGTACACAGTTTGTTGTTGTCTAGAAAATAAAGGATTGCCGCCAAAAGAAAAAAAAAAGGCTGATGAATATGAATTTGTTTGTTGTACGTGGCAGTTGGTTAAAAACGACGAGTTTGTGGCGGGGGAGAATCATCGCGTGCCTCTCGGGCGTTTGGGGGAGCCGGAGGATGTGGCCGGCGTCGTGGCCTTCCTTTGCCTCCCTGCGTCTTGCTACGTGAATGGTCAGGTCATCGTGGTCGACGGAGGTAGAATTGTGAACGGAAATCACTAAGCAGTTTATAGATATCTTTGAATAAGGTGGGTGTTTGGAATTATATATGTTCTTAATTATGAAGATCTTGAATGAAAGATGGTGTCGAACTTTTCATTTAACTTCTTGTACTGAGGATTGTATTCAAAGCCTTTTAACTATAACCTCTGTGACAATAATAATTTAGGAAAAAAATTGATATTCAAAGCCTTATAACTTTAGCCCCACAGTCTTCACGTGGCTACGTTATTGCCTCTGCGATTAGTTGATTCAAATAGCTAGATACCCAAGTTAATAAAAAAAATAATAGAATTGATAATGTCATTATCTAAATTATGACTCGTTATTAAGATAACCGAAAAAGAGGAAAGAGAAGAAGCAACAAAAATAAATTCTTGATTAAATAACACGCATATGTCCATAACTTATATAATTTACAAAAGTCTTAAAATGCTTAATCAATTAAAAATTCATAAGAAACTGCAATTTAACAAATTTATAAAAAAATATCAATTAACAAATTAATAGAGAAAAATATCTAATCTAATAATTAATATATCAAAATATAAATTTTATTCGACTCGAACAAATCTTATTAAATAATTATTCTCTTTTACCCGACAAATTTAACAGGAATTCTCTGACGTTGAGTTTGTTTGTTAGCCTATTGAAACGTTATCTGGATAATAACTTTATAAAGATATCAATAATTTGATCCTCTGTAGAAATATAAGAGACCGATAATTGTTGAGCCGTCACACGCTCTCAAACAAATGAAAATTAATTATCACATGTTTTGTGCGAGCATGAAGGATTGAATTTACTGTAAGATATGTTGCCCTAATATTATCACACCAAATTTTTAGTGGAGTATTTGATGCAAGATGAAATTCAAAGAAGTGATTGAAGCCAAATAATTTCAGATGTTGCATTTGTTATAACTTTATATTCAATCTCAGTGCTTGAACGAGATGTTGTATGTTGCTTTTTCGAATTCCATGAGATAAAATTTACTCCAAGAAATATTGCATATCCACCAGTAGAACATCTATATTCAGGAGAGCTTGCCCAATCCTTGTAATCTATCATCAGGAAAGCATCTATCTTCAGGAGAGCATCTATCGTCAGGTCATCACCGTTGATGGAGGTCGAATTGTGAACGCAAATCACTAGGCGGCTACGGGCGCAAGTGTGCACCGCCGATCCAATTCTGGCAAGCTGCTCGACGATCGCATACATAAATTAAGCTTGATCGATCGATGAGTAGAAATAGATAGAAAATTAATTAGATAAAGTATAGTACCCGATTCCCTTGGAGCCTCTGGTGACCAGAGCAGTCAACTGCCAGTGTAGAGTGGAAACTCACAGAAAGATTAGTGGACTGGTCCAAGCATCAGTCGACTGGTCTGCCAAAAAATAGAGCCATTGGCTAGGCATCAGTCGACTGGCCCTTGGGGCAGTTGACTGATATCGGGGCTGAGCTGTTTGGTTATCCACTCTCTCCACTATTTAAATGGGAGCTTGAGACTTTGGAGAGGTAAGCTCTTCATTGTAAGATCTTTATGATACTGCTCAAGTGGTCAAGCTCCAAGTGCTCATCTTCCTCCCAAAACCCTAACTTCATCTTGTGTCACGCCCCGAGACCCAGGAGCCGTTGATCCAATATAAAATCGGACAGCACCTCCCCTGTCCGGCGGACAATTTACACATACACACAACAACTATAACAACACCACGCAGTTTATATTTAGGCCTCAGGCCTCAAAACAGGTATATAATATATGAAAAATGATAACAACGAAATATGAAACATCGTAAAACTCACCTGAGCTGCCCCCAAGGCAGACGCGCAGTAAAACAACCAACACGTAGTCCAACAGAGGACTCAAAAATACAATACCGCAAGAATAAATCCAATACAAGCCCACGGTAACAAAACGAATACAAAACATCTACTATTCTATCAAAGAAAACAAAATCAGCGGAAGCATCCATCCAAATGGAGTCGTGGGGACCCGGGACTGGCAACTGGGCTCCTCCGACGAGCTATCAACCTGAAAACAAAAATATTACGACGGGTGGTGAGTCCAAGTGGACTCGCGGGTATATAGATAGATATGCATGGCTGAACAAAATAGCTGAATAAGCTATAAAGAAACAACAGGATACAGTCTCAACAGGAATAGCAGAATATGCATAACTGAAAGTACTAACTGACTGTACATACCAGAAATCAGTCTATCCATACCATAAAAGGACTCGTCCCACACGAGCTAGTGCAACGTCATCAAACCACACATAAGTATATCCTGTACATGCATGTCAAACAAGTGCAGCAAATAAATGCAGCAATCACAATCCAAAATGCACAATGCATCATATGCACATGATGCAATGTCATGGTCACCCCCTAACTCCAGTCAAGCCACCGAGACAGGCGATACTGTGTCGGCCGAGTGGGTAGAGCTGTGACACTGTACGCACCCTGCTATCACTGCTCCTGAGTGACCGAGTGGACAGGATGCTGTCGGGGGACCGCCCCCTACCCCATGTATATATGAGGGAGCGTCGCTCTCATCTCCTCTGGTCTATGGGAAGAGAAGGGATCTCCGCCTGCTACCACGCTCCGAAGCCACTACCCCTGAGCGGTCGAGCGGAGCAGTACAGAGCAAATGCACACACCTAACAGTATCCACTAACCCATGAGTGGCCGTGTGTGCATATCATGTACCGGAAGACGATAGGCTCAACCATAAGGGAGTCGCTGATCGCCGACATGCAACAGTGCAGGTATGGTGCATGACTCTCACACATGCAACCCCTACCAAGTCATCATACATAACACAACCTAACATACACAGGTCGATCACAGGTATAATAACCTAACCATCATGCATCCAAGTGGTCATGCAAGTCATAACAGAATCAACCAATGCAGATATCAGGTGACATGCCATAATAACCCAATCAATCCATATCTAGACACACGTGCAAGTATGACCAGAATCAACCAATACAAATATCATGTGACTTACCACAATAACCCAATCAGTCCATATCTAGACACACGTGCAAGTATGACTGGAATCAACCAATGCAAATGTCAGGTGACATGCAACAATAACCCAATCAGTCCATACCTAGACACACGGGCAAGTATGATTGGACACAATCAATGCGACCATGCAGTGGTCTGCTATTCTACATCTACATACTCATGTCATACACATGCTATACAGAATCAGATAACAAAATAAACGAGACTGTATAGAAGAAAATTTAGATCATATCCAAGGTCAAGCATAAGTATCAAGCAGGATAACAAAACGGTAGCAGATAAAGTCAATATCAGCCTACTGCATCAATAACAAATAACCATGCATAAAGATAACGTGGATCTAAAGAGAACAAGCAAGAAGTACCCGCCTCCAAGTGGAAGAAGTTCGTATCGATGAGAACCTCCCATCCAAGAAGTCCAGCACAAATCGATCAGTGTCCTGTATCAAAGGACATAAGCTTAGCTACAATACTTATGATACCTAGCTAAACAAGCTACCTCAAATAATTAGGATCGTTCTAATTAATAACCTCCATTTAACTAACCCTTATCCAATCAAGGTTGGAAGCTACTCATGGCACAAGTCAGAATCAAAAGCCAATTCAGATTTACAACAAGATGTGTCACCTGATAACAACTCCATATCAAAATCCAAAACCAATTGCCATCACCATTAGATTTGATCACAAGAGGAATTCCAAATTATATATACTGATCTAAGCAAAATCCTCAATATATCCATGTTCAAATTGCAACTTAAGATCAGAACTGCCACTATTTCCGATACAAATATGAAAACAGAGCCAAAACATAATCCCTATGCAAGAACTCATGCGCAAACTCACCACCACACACCTGACCCAAATCCTACAACTGAGCCATCTAATTTATAACAAAGATTTACATCAAAAACAATCACACAGCTCACGGCAACCTTTCACAATCCACCACTAATATACCAATCAACAATGATTCACCCAAGAATCTCAATAACCAAGCTCAGGACACGAACCAAATCAATTCCTACTTAAAATCTCCATAATAAAATCACGTATAATACCAAATACCAAGGTATATTCGAATTTCAACCAAAAACCAAATCCGTAACAGAATCACTTCGAGATTCAATCCAATCAACGCTCACAGAGGGATAGAAAACAAGAACAGATCAAATGTCAACACCCACATGATTAAATTTGATCGGCAATCCAAGATAGACCTCCCATTGCACATAAAAACCCAAACAACAATGCCAAACTAGAAGCTCACATCTGAACCCATTCAAAACCTAGCACGGTGAGTTTCACAGCACATCTTTAATCTCAATCCAAATCAAAACAAAATCTATACAATATATGAACCTTACCTAAGTACGCACTGCATTTATAGTCGCTGGAAACCCCTCAGCCCCTTGTACTCCATTGCTTGGATCTCTCCTTCCTCGCTGATGTTCAACCGCAAACCAAGTCTGTGATCGGACCAAGCGGTGAGGTCCGACGAACTCGTAAGAGGACTCCTCGGCTCTGAGAAAACACGGATAGATCTATGAGGAAGAGAGGCTAACGCGCCTTAAATCGCCAGCGCTCGTCTGGAACTGACCGCGTCGGTGAAGCTTGGACGCCGATCGCGCATGGGTTCGCCTGAGAGATGGAGCTTCGGTCTCAGAGGAAGAGGGGCGATCGGGAGAAGGAGAAGAAAGGAGTCGGGCGGCTGGCGTCGAGTGAGGTGCGGGTTAGGGCAGCGCAACATAAGGATGATCCATATAAGTGGTCATTTTACAACTAAGCCCCTCATTTTTGACCCATCACATATCAGCCCTTAACTTAGTTTAAATTTCCATTTTAGTCCCTTTCTTATGGTTTCTTCACACTTAATCTCTCAAAACTTAAGTTTCAAAGTAATTTAACCTTCTAATTTCAAGTTAGGTCTTGAAAACCCTAAATCTTTCTCGGCAAAATTTTCGAAAAATTTTCCGGTGCGAGATAAAAATGTCAGGAGAGCATCTATCTTCAGGAGAGCATCTATCGTCAGATCATCACCGTTGATGGAGGTCGAATTGTGAACGCAAATCACTAGGCGGCTACGGGCGCAAGTGTGCACCGCCGATCCAATTCTGGCAAGCTGCTCGACGATCGCATACATAAATTAAGCTTGATCGATCGATGAGTAGAAATAGATAGAAAATTAATTAGATAGAGTATAGTACCCGATTCCCTTGGAGCCTCTGGTGACCAGAGCAGTCAACTGCCAGTGTAGAGTGGAAACTCACAGAAAGATTAGTCGACTGGTCCAAGCATCAGTCGACTGGTCTGCCAAAAAATAGAGCCATTAGGCTAGCCATTGGCTAGGCATCAGTCGACTGGCCCTTGGGGCGGTTGACTGATATCGGGGCTGAGCTGTTTGGTTATCAACTCTCTCCACTATTTAAATGGGAGCTTGAGACTTTGGAGAGGTAAGCTCTTCATTGTAAGATCTTTATGATACTGCTCAAGTGGTCAAGCTCCAAGTGCTCATCTTCCTCCCAAAACCCTAACTTCATCTTGTAAGGAGGAAGAAGGATTGTGAGAGGCTGTTCTCCACCGAGAAGAAGAAAGACATAGCCAGAGATTGACGGGGCATGATCCACCGAAGGATCAAGGGTTCGTCTACCTCAAGGACACGTCGTAGAGTAGGAGCAAGAAATCTCTGAACCACGTAAATCAGTAATGTGTTAACATTGTTTGTATTAATTGATAAGTTTCCTCTTGTGCTAATGTGTGTGGGAAGAAATCGAATTTGGGGTGACCGAGCTATTCACCTCCTCTAGCCGTGCTGTCGGTCCCAACACCAAGCAAGTTTATTTGTGTGTTCACCAATGAAAGCTTTGATTGAAGAATTTTAAAGATAGTAGAAATCATTTTTTATTGTACCATGAAACACAATATTATTTGTTCCTCTATCTTTTATAAGATAATGATTACGAAGAAATTGAAAAAAGACATTGTTATCAAGGTAAAACTAACATGTGGAGAGTAAAGTTTTAATAATAGATGAAACATGAAAGATGTTGCACATGTGAAAAATACAATTAGACAAATGAATATATGTATTTCCAAGATTTGTAATTTGCAAACCTGAGCCATCACTTACTTGTACTGTATTCGAACGAGTGTATGGTAGTACTTCTTTAAATATATTATAGTCCAATGTGACATGATGACTTGCTTCAGTATCAATATGTCATTCAATAGCTAAAAATTTTGAAAGTTTGTCGTGATTAGGTATAGACGAGAGAACTTTATGATAGACTTGTGACACAGTTGGTTGTTTTAAAATTGCAAGACCATCAATAAAATTTGAATCAAAGCATCTAAGATATTGAATACCAATATGTCCCATTTAGAGATTTGACATCTTCTTAAAGTTGAAGGAGCATCGATGAAGTTTCTGTCAAATCTTTTAGGACATTGAATATAAATACGTCCAATTTGGAGATAAATTTGACATCTCCAAATATTTGACATCGAAAATAAATGCAACAATTGCAACACAAGTTGTTGTTGTTGTATCTTGGTTTCTTGTTGAGAAAAATTACAAGAGTAGAAAAGAAAAGATAGAACACTAACGTAGATAGAACGAAGACATCTAGTACTCGTAACACATATGACTCCACTTGGATGAAGTCGACGCGGAGTGGTGGGGTGATGCACGTGACGACGTTGGTGAGGAACAGGAACGCGTTAGTTACGATGTAAACGATCTGCCCTTGAAGCAAGCTTGGTGACGTGGTGTCGATGAGCTCGTGCTCCTTCTGAACCTGAGGCGAAGAAGGCCCTGAAACTTCGATGGAGAAAAGGGATAATAAGAAAAGAGATGGTAGAAGAAGAAGAAAGGCGTTGCATGAAAAAGAAGCGATGCATAAGTTAAGAAGAGTTATGATTCTGATACCATATTAACATAACAGAAGTAGAGGAAAAAAATTAAGTAACAATAATAGCTTTCTTGATTGAATAACTTATCCATAAGGTATATAATTTATGGAAGTCTTGGGATGCTTAGTCAATTAACAGATTCATAAGAGATTGTTAATTACTAAATTTATAAAAAAATTATCAATTAACAAATTAATAAAGAAAATATCTAATTTAATAATTAATATATCATAATATAAATTTTATTTAATTCAATCACAATTTTATTAAATAATTAATCTTTTTTACGCGTTACATTCGATAAACTTTATCTATCTTGTTATTGCAATTTGATTTATGCGAAATTGATGTTTTATCTTGTCTTTTCTTGAAAATTTGGGTAATGTGTTGTGTCAATCAAACTACAATAATTAAAGTTTGGCAAGGTGTACTAAGTGATCAAGTTTGACAAATGAGGAAAAAAACGAAAGAAGTCCCAGGAGAGGAGAACTCGTAATGTATGGGTCATGGATTACGCACTCCAATTCGTTCCAAAGCAATGGTAGAATTGATAATGTCATTATCTAAATTATTCTTCACGTTACATTGTTGAAGTTTTATCTATCTTGTTATTGCAATTTGATTTATGTGAAATTGGTATTTTGTCTTTCTCTTGGAATTAAATTTGGCACAGTGTACAAAGTCATCAAGTTTTGTCAAATTAAATGAAAGGAAGAAAATGAAAGAAGACAAGGAGGAGGAGGAGGAGGAGGAGGAGGAGGAGTCGTAATGGGATGGGGAAGAAGGGTATGATTCATTTAATTTCTCTAATGGGCCAAGGATTTCGCACTCCTTCAATTCGGCATCGATAATGACAGGGGCGGATTTACATGGGGATCCGGAAGGGCCACGGCCCCCTCAAATTTTTAATAATATTATTTTTATATAGAAATTTTTATTTTTTTAGTATAGCAATTTTTATTTTCTTAGTATATATATTATTTGACTCTTTTACAAGTTTATATTTGTAGTGGGTTTAATGGTAAGTTTAATTGTTGTTTTAGCATACATCTAGGGTTCAAAACCCTTGGATGATTAAATTTAAAAATATATTTTTTTTTCAAATTTTAACTCAATATTATCTTTGAAAGATTAGAGAAAATATTATTATAATAATTATTTTCTTGATTATTATTATAATAATTATTTATGTTGACCTCCTTAAATTTATAATCCTAGATCCGCCACTGGATAGCCCCCACGGGCTGGATCAGGTGGTGAGGTACTCGCAACTTGAATCAGAGGGCGTGGGTTCGAGGGTCGACGGTATGCGCGGGGGTAAAACCTCGGCTGCTGTTTAAACAAAAAATCCCTCGCGCCTGGGTGCCTCACCATCCCAGCATTCACCGTGATTTATCCCCTCTGAATACTTGTAGGGCAGAGACCAGGGGCCGTTAGGTGGCGGTTCCACCTTTTTGAATTAGATCCGCCACTGGATAATGAAAAGAGGTCTACTTTTGTTTATCACTTATTTGACTATTACATTTTTTTTTGTAAAGAGTAGCGGCGTCCGAAATTATAATTATTTGGATTAAAAAAAAATTAATGAAAAATAAAACGACTCTCTCTCCATGCGACTGATCGAATATATATATATATATATATATATATATATATATATATATATATATATATATATATATATATATATATATATATATATATATAGGCTCCTAGATAGTAAAATTTAATTTGGGTATTTAAGGATCGAACAATTATATATATATAAAATAAATTAAAAAATACCTGAGCTAAAGCTTATGTAGGCGTTAACCTGCCTCTGTCCTTACTTGTTTGGGAGATATAGCTCCTAATTATGGAAGAGCGAAATAGCGATTAATTATCATTCTAATTATTTATAATTCGATTTGTAATTACGGTATTTTTTATAGAAATATTTCTTTCAAATGATGTGTGAAATTTAGGAAGCTATGCTTCTGGATTGTCCGCTGCGAGTACTTCCCAATTTACCCTAACGATCGATAAGAAACTTATGTGGGATTGAGTCAGTCGCCCAAAGTTCGATGTTAGCCAACCTCGTTAATCATTTTTTTTTGTTTCGGAGATACGATTGCTCCAGGGCTATGGTGCAGTGAAAGGATGACTAGCTATCATCCCAGGCATCTACCGTTCGATCCTCAACTACTGTGTGTTTTGCAGAAATTTTTCCTTAAAATAAAACACGAACCCTTGGATGCTAGACTTCCCGATTTACCCTGACGATCGATGGAAAACTTCCATAGGACTGGGTTGGTTGCTTGAAGTTTAACGATACCCAACCTTGTTAATCTTTTTTTTTGGTTGTTTGGGAGATATGATAGTCCTATGGGATGAATTGATGGCAAGTACATGCGGTGTTGTCATCTAGAAGTCTGAGAGTCAAAATTAAACAAAGTCAGTGTATCTGCCCTTCCTACACACTAACTACAACATCAGAGCTAATAACCTCCATGATTTATCTTTTTTATGTTAATCCTAGGACGGATTAGCAAAGACATTAAGGACGAACGAATAACCTTTTACTACCTTATTGGAGAGATATATTAAAAGTGATGGTTGTCTTTGATTTTTTGATTTACTCACTCTCAATAGTGAAAGATAGTTAGGGGGCACTAGGGATGATAAATTTCAACTTTTACAAAATTATTTAACTAAAAATGATTAATCAGATTGGGTAACATCAAACCTGAGTGCGGCAGACAGTCCAAAAATCTAACATCCCACCGTTGTACATCCCATTCGGAGAAAAAATTCCTCAAATATTTACCACAATTAGAAATCGACTACGGATGTTTATGAGACCCAAATTACTTATAATTGGAGTAGTTTTAACTTTGTTTTTGGATATTTTGTTTTCAATAATAATAATTATAATAATGAAAATAATAATTATTTTTTAATAATGAAAACAAGTGTCAAAAATTAAAGAGGCGTTCTTAATTATTCATTTATAAAAAAAGTTCTGTCTGTTTTGAAAATTATAAAAGTTGCGTTCTTAATTTATAGAATGGAGTGAGAGTTGATTTCTGATAAAATTGAAAAAAAAAAAATATCTCTTTAATGTGTTTGACTTAATCACCGTTAAACTGATTGTATTGGATACTCAGGATCATGACCTTTTACAAATTGTAAAATAATTTTGTCATACATGCTCTATGTATATTCAAAAATAATAGACAACGAAAATTTTAATATAAAATTTAATATGAATGATACGACATTTTAATTATAGCAATCATCGACGAGTTTATCGTGCCTCCAGGGTATAGTTTAGTTTAGACGGTTGCCGGAAACCGCCAACGGTGTCGAAATGACAATCGAACATGTACATAAAAAATGTCACATAATTCACATTCAATTTCACATGTAAATTTTTCGTTGTCTATCATTGCTCATGTATATTTTACCTCTATGTATTGTATCTTCTCCTTTCTTCACTGCGCTCGTCCCTCTCAATCTTCAACAGGAAGGAAGTTATTTTTCGAAAATAGAAGCATGACCAACGTGCTGGAACACACTTCCATTGACACAAACAGATGGTCTCTCGCCGGGACGACTGCCCTGATCACCGGAGGCTCCAAGGGAATCGGGTACTATACTCCATCTAATTAATTTTCTATCAATCTATTTCTACTCATCGATGGATCGATCAAGCTTAATTTAGGTATGCGATCGTCGAGGAGCTCGCCAGACTCGGATCGGCGGTGCACACTTGCGCCCGCAGCCAAGCAGATCTGGAGAAGTGCCTGCAGCAATGGAGCGGTTCCAATCTCAAAGTCACCGGATCAGTCTGCGACGTTTCGTCCCCGAGCGACAGAGAGAAGCTCATGGCGACGGTGAAGTCCCAATTCGACGGGAAGCTAAACATTCTGGTATTAATTAATTCCCCCTTTTTGATTTTTCTCCCCTTCTAAATCCTAAACCAAATCTTAATCTTCTTCGTTTAATTTGCAGGTTAACAATGCAGGGACAGCGATCTTCAAACCGGCGATGGAGCAAACCCTGGAGGATTTCAAGCTCGTGATCAGCACAAACCTGGAATCGTCGTTCCACTTGAGCCAACTCGCTTATCCTCTCCTTAGGGCTTGTGGAGGCGGCAGTATTGTGTTCATCACCTCCATCTGTGGCTTCATTGCCCTAGATCATCTGTCTGTGTATGCATCAACAAAAGGTACCTGCTTCTTGCACAGATTGAATTTGTTTAGCTTGAATCATTTGCAAGATGAACGAATTGCTCAGATCTTTTTTCTTTTTTTTTTCCTCTCACTTTCATTTGATTAGGAGCAATGAATCAACTGACTAGAAATCTTGCTTGTGAATGGGCCAAAGATAACATTAGAACAAACAGTGTAGCTCCGGGGTACATAAGAACACCGCTCGTTGACTTTGTAAGTGAACACAGCTAGCTTGTTGTCTAGAAGAGCTAGAAAGATTTGATTTTGGCTGATGAATATGAATTTGTTTATTGTGGCACGCAGTTGGTGCAAGACGAGGAATTTGTGGCGAGGGAGAATCATCGCGTGCCTCTCGGGCGTTTGGGGGAGCCGGAGGATGTGGCCGGGGTCGTGGCCTTCCTTTGCCTCCCTCCGTCTTGCTACGTCAACGGTCAGGTCATCGTCGTCGATGGAGGTCGAATTGTGAACGGAAATCACTAGGTGGCTATGGAGATATCTTTGAATAAGCTGGGTGTTTGGAATTATATATGTTCTTAATTATGAAGATCTTGAATGAAAGATGGTGTCCAACTTTTCATTTAACTTCTTGTATTGGGGATTGTATTCAAAGCCTTTTAACTATAACCTCTGTGACAATAATAATTTAGGATAAAAATTGATATTCAAAGCCTTATAACTATAGCCCCACAGTCTTCACGTGGCTACGTTATTGCCTCCGCGATTAGTCGATATGACTCCACTCGGATGAAGTCGAAGCGGAGTGGCAGGGAGATGCACTTGACGATGTTGGTGAGGAACAAGAATGCGTTAGTTACGATGCAAACTATCCGCCCTTGAAGCAAGCCTGGTGACGTGGTGTCGATGAGCTCGTGATCCTTCTAAACCTGAGGCGAAGAAGGCCTTGAAACTTCGAAGGAGAAAAGGGATAATAAGATAAGAGATGGTAGAAGAAGAATAAAGGCGTTGCATGAAAAAGAAGCGACGCGTTAGATAAGAGAGTTATGACTCTGATACCATATTAAGATATCAGAAGTAGAGAAAAGAAATAATCTAACAACAATAGCTTTCTTAATTGAATAACTTATCCAAAAGGTATATAATTTATGGAAATTTTAGGATGCTTAGTCAATTAACAGATTCATGAGATACTGTCAATTGTTAAATTTATAAAAAAAACTGTCAATTAATAATGAAACTGTCTAATTTAATAATTAATATATCATAATATAAATTTTATTTAATTTAATCAAAATCTTATTAAATAATTATTCTTTTTTACACTTACGTTCGTGAAACTTTATCTATCTTGTTATTGCAATTTGATTTATGCGAAATTGATGTTTTATCTTGTCTTTTCTTGGAAATTTGGGTAATGTGTTGTGTCAATCAAACTACAATAATTATTGTTTGGCAAGGTGAACTAAGTCGTCACGTTTGACAAATGAGAAAAAAACGAAAGAAGTCCCAGGAGAGGAGAACTCGTAATGCATGGGCCATGGATTACGCACTCCAATTCGTTCCAAAGCAATGGTAGAATTGATAATGTCATTATCTAAATTATTCTTCACGTTACATTGTTGAAGCTTTATCTATCTTGTTATGACAATTTGATTTATGTGAAATTGGTATTTTGTCTTTCTCTTGGAAATTTGGTTATCAATGTGTTGCATCAGTTAAACTCCAATATTTAAGTGTGTGTTTGGTTCAAGTTATCGTATATAACCTTGATTATGTGATTATCAAGTAATCACATAACCAAGGTAATGAGGAATGAAACATAACCTGAAGTTGTTTGGTTCAATCTAGGTAATCAAATAAAATCTTATTTGTTTAGAGGTAATAGTCTATAACATAGTATAATATTTTACCATATTACCTTTAGAATTTGTTTAGATAATTTCATTAAAATTTAAATTAATTTTTTTATTTTTCTTTATTTAATATATTAAAAATCTAATCAAAATATTAAATAAAAATATTTTAATTTAGTTGTTGGTCGTCGGCCGTCGACGGTGGTCGTCGGTCATCGGTTGCCGCCGGCCGTCATCGGTCGCCGGTCGCCGGATCGCCGGCGCCGTCGCCGGTTGTCGGTCGCCGGCCGTCGCCGGTCGTCGCCGGTCGTCGGTCGCCGGTCGTCGTCGGTCGCCGGCCGTCGCCGGCTGTCGCTGGTCGCCGGTCGTCACTGGCAACGGCCGACAACCGGCGGTGGTCGCCGGCCGCCGGCGGTGGTCGCCGGCCGCCGGCGGTGGTCGCCGACCGTCGTTGTCAATCTTCGGTCGTGAATAACGCTTTCAAAAGGTTATAAATTGTAATGGTTATTTTCGTCTTAAATGTAAATGTTGGAGGATAATTTTGGAAAAAAAGGTTGCATAACCCCGGAATCAAGAAAAACCTTACTTTCCTAAGATTTTCCGATTATTGGTTGCATGACCCTTTTGCAGACGTGCCGGACATCGATCATTACTTGAGAATCGCTAATTATCGAAATCAAACAAGGTTTTCGTTGATAACCTTGGATGGATAACCAAGATTATTAAGGATAATTCCAACCAAATCACCCTAAGTATTGGGAGAGAGAGAGAGGAGCTCCTGGATAGTCGAATTTAATTTGGGTAATTATGGTTCGAACAATTATATATATATATATATATATATATATATATATATATATATATATATATATATATATATATATATATATATAAGTAAATTAAAAAAATACCTGAGCTAAAGCTTAGGTAGGCGTTAACCTGCCTCTGTCCCTACTTGTTTGGGAGATATAGCTATTAATTATGAAGACGATTAATTATCATTCTAAGTATTTATGATTCGATCTTTAATTACGATATTTTTTATAGAAATATTTCTTTCAAATGATGTGTGAAACCGGGGAAGCTATGATTCTGGATTGCCGCTGCGAGCGCTTCCCAATTTACACTGGCGGCCGATAAGAAACTTATGTGGGAATGAGTCAGTCGCCCAAAGTTCGACGTTAACCCAACCTCGTTAATCATTTTTTTTATTTGGGAGATACGATTGCCCCCGTGGCTATGGTGCATTAAAAGGGATACTAGTTATCTTCCCAGACATTTATTGTTCAATCCTCAACTACTGTGTGTTTTGCAGATATTTCCTTCAAATAAAACACGAACCCTTAGATACTAGACTTCTAGATTGCCCGCCATAAGCACTTCCCGATTTACCCTGACAATTGGTGGAAAACTTCCATAGGACTGGGTTGGTCGCCAGAAGTTTAATGATCCCAACCTCGTTAATCTTTTTTTTAGTTGTTTCGGAGATATGATAGTCCTACGGGATCAATTGATGGTAGTGCATGCGGTGTTGTCATCAAAAAGTCTGAGAGTCAAAATCAGACAAAGTCATTGTGTCTGTCCTTCCTACGCACTAGCTACAACATCAGGGCTAATAGCCTCCATGATTTATCTTCTCCATGTTAATCCTAGGACTGATTAGCAAAGATATTAAGGATGAACGAATCACCTTTTACCACCTTATTGGAGAGATATATTAAAAGTGATGGCTGTCTTTGATTTTTTGATTTACTTACTCTCAATAGTGAAAGATATTAAGATGATAAATTTCAACTTTTACAAAATTATTTAACTAAAAATGATTAACTAGATTGGGTAACATTCAACCTGAGTGTGGCAGACAGTCCAGAAACCTAACATCCCACCGTTGCGCATCCCATTCGGAGAAAAAATTTCTCGAAAATTTATCATAATTAAAAATCGACTACGAATGTTTAAGAGATAACTAATCGACGCACTATAACCCCAGGCCCAAAATACTTATAATTGGAGTAGTTTTAACTTTATTTTTGAATATTTTGTTTTCAATAATAATAATAATAATGAAAATAATAATTATTTTTTAATAATGAAAATAAGTGTTAAAAAATTAAAGAGGCGTTCTTAATTATTCATTTATAAAAAAAGTTGTGTCTTTTTTAAAATTATAAAAGTTGCGTTCTTAATTTATAGAATGGAGTAAGAGTTACTTTTAGATAAAATTTAAAAAAATATATATGTCTCCAATGTGTTGACCTGATCACCGTGACACTGATTGTATTGGATACTCGGGATCATGACCTTTTACAAATATAAAATAATTTTGTCATGCATGCGCTATGTATATTCAAAAATGATAAATAAAGTAAAATTTTAATATAAAATTTAACATAAATAATGTGACATTTCAATTGTAACAATTATCGATAGGTTCATCGTGTCTCAGGATATAATTTAGTTCAGGGCGGTAGCCGAAAATCGCCGACGATGTCTAAACGATAATCGAACGTGTACATTAAAAATGTCATGTCATTCATACTATATTTCACGTTGTCTATCATTGCTCATGTTTATTTTATCTCTATATATTGTATCTTCACCTTTCTTCTTCACTACACTCCTCGTCCCTCTAAATCTTCAACAAGAAGGAAGTTATTTTTCGAAAATAGAAGCATGAGCAACGTGCTGGAACACACTTCCATTGACACAAGCAGATGGTCTCTCGCCGGGACGACTGCTCTAGTCACCGGAGGCTCCAAGGGAATCGGGTACTATACTCCATCTAATTAATTTTCTATCTATCTATTTCTACTCATCAATCGATCGATCAAGCTTAATTTAGGTATGCGATCGTCGAGGAGCTCGCCAGACTCGGATCGGCGGTGCACACTTGTGCCCGCAGCCAAGCAGATCTGGAGAAGTGTCTGCAGCAATGGAGCGGTTCCAATCTCAAAGTCACCGGTTCTGTCTGCGACGTTTCGTCCCCGAGCGAGAGAGAGAAGCTCATGGCGACGGTGAAGTCCCAATTCGATGGGAAGCTCAACATTCTGGTATTAATTAATTAATTCCCCCCCTTTTTGATTTTCCTCCCCTTCTAAATCCTAAACCAAATCTTAATCTTCTTCGTTTAATTTGCAGGTTAACAATGCGGGGACAACCATCTTCAAACAGGCGATGGAGCAAACCCTGGAGGATTTCAAACTCTTGATCAGCACAAACCTGGAATCGGCGTTCCACTTGAGCCAACTCGCTTACCCCCTCCTTAGGTCTTGTGGAGGTGGGAGTATTGTGTTCATCACCTCCATCTCTGCTTCATTGCCGAGGATCATCTCTCTGTGTATGCATCAACAAAAGGTACCTACTTCTTGCATAGATTGAATTTGCTTAGCTTGAATCATTTGCAAGATGAACGAATTGCTCAGATCTTTTTTTCTCTCACTTTCATTTGATTAGGAGCAATGAATCAACTGACTAGAAATCTTGCTTGTGAATGGGCCAAAGATAACATTAGAACAAACAGTGTAGCTCCAGGATATATAAGAACACCGCTGATTGACTTTGTAAGTGAACACAGCTAGCTTGTTGTTATCTACAAGAGCTAGAAAGATTTGGTTTAATTGGCTGATGAATATGAATTTGTTTGTTGTGGCAGTTGGTTAAAAACGACGAGTTTGTGGCGAGGGAGAATCATCGCGTGCCTCTCGGGCGTTTGGGGGAGCCGGAGGATGTGGCCGGCGTCGTGGCCTTCCTTTGCCTCCCTCCGTGTTGCTACGTGAACGGTCAGGTCATCGTCGTCGACGGAGGTAGAATTGTGAACGGAAATCACTAAGCAGTTTATAGATATCTTTGAATAAGGTGGATGCTTGGAATTATATATGTTCTTAATTATGAAGATCTTGAATAAAGATGGTGTCGAACTTTTCATTTAACTTCTTGTATTGTATTGAGGATTGTATTCAAAGCCTTTTAACTATAACCTCTGTGACAATAATAATTTAGGATAAAAATTGATATTCAAAGCCTTATAACTATAGCCCCATAGTTTTCACGTGGCTACGTTATTGCCTCCGCGATTAGTCGATTCAAATAGCTAGATACGCTAATTAATAAAAAAATAATAGAATTGATAAGGTCATTATCTAAATTATCACTCGTTATTAAGATAACAAAAACATACGAAAGAAAAGAAGTAAAAAAATAACTTTCTTGAGTAAATAAGATGCATCTCCATAACTTATATAATTTATAGAAATCTGAATTAATTAAAGATTCATAAGAAATTACAAATTAACAAATTTATAAAAAAACTATCAATTAACAAATTAATAGACAAAAATATCTAATCTAATAATTAATATATCATAATATAAATTTTATTTGACTCAATTAAATCTTATTAAATAATAATTCTCTTTTACCCCCGACAAATTTAACAGGAGGACTCTGACGTTGAGTTTTCTTGTTAGCCTATTGAAACATTGTTTAGATAATGACTTTGTAAAGATATCAATAATTTGATCCTGTCGGAGGATATTCGGAGATTTTACAGTAAATTGAAATTACAGAAATTAATTTGAACTTATCTCTGTTGAGTGGCCTCGACTGCTTTTTCTCCAAGCTGCAGTCTTTCAAGTAAAGTTTTCGAGCTCCCGAGCCGATTTCTCGAGTGGCCGAGTGAGCTGTGAGTGGCCGAGTGGAGTTCCCGAGTAGCCGAGTGGAACTCCCGAGTAGCCGAGTGAGATCCCGAGAGGAATGGCCGAGTGAGCTCCCGAGTGGAATCTCCCGACTCGAGCAACGTCTTCCGAACTCCGAGTGGAATTCCCGAGTAGAGTCCCGAGTGAAGCTTCCGACCGGAGTAATGTTTCCCGAGCAGAGTGTGGAATTCCCGAGTTGGAATTCCCGAGTGGAGTCCCGAGCGGAGTAGTCGAGTGAGCTCCCGAGCCGCCAAGTGGAGTTTCCCGACTGGGAACTCCTGAGTAGTGGTCGGACGTCTCCCGAGATATCTAATATCTTCTCTCGATAATACCGGTGTATCCACTCAAATGCGATGACTACTTTCAAGGTACTCTTACTAAAATGATCGCTTTCTCAAGAAAGTTCCTATCATGATGTATCATGGTCCTCTAAGTGTTATCCCCCACTTAGTGACGTCGAATCAGGATAAACTCATTAAGTTTTGTGATATCCAAGGTACCCTCGAGAGATTTTGAACTACATTCATAAATAAACCCTCAAGTCTCAGTCTTTATGGGCCAAAAAATTGTGTTCACTTCTCGGACCTTCCTCGCATCCATGTGGTATGAAGACGAACACTAGTTTGCAATCATGTATGCATAATAAACCCGAATCTTAAATCAAACACATCATTCGATAAAACAAATAAACACATCAAACATATCATAATGGATGGTGGGAAAACTTTCATGGAGTCGGACAAGTCATCCCCAAGTTTAGTCAGTTCGAAGAACTAAATATCAAGTGTTAACTTAAAAATAAATAAAAATATAAAAGATATAAACTAATATAAAATGAGTGTCAATAATACATCGACTACTTCCCAATCTTAGAATTAGGAAAACTACTCCATAGATATGGAGTTACCGCCACAAGACATAATGAAAGGCTTTTTTTTTTTAACTCAAATCAAGGAGAAAAGAGAGAAAGTGTAGTCATCGATGATGAAGTTTTCTCTGAAAGTACTCGAAGCTCTTGGGAAAATGGAATACTAACGACTCCTTGGAAACGTTTCTCTAGTAGAGTTCCTTGTCAAAGGAAACCCCTTGATTCCTTATACATAAGCCCCTTGGTATCCTTTAAAGCCTTTAAAATTGTCTAAATTTGTTACAGCTTTCCAAAAAATGTTGGGGCGTTACGACTTGACTACGGTCGTGTGGCACATTGGATGGCAAAATCAGGCGGAACATGATTGTGCTTAGGAGCATGACTAGACAATGTTTGCCCCTAGATGTCCTCGTCGACCGACGACAGGTAACATAACCATGTCAGAGGTACATGACTCGCCCATGTAGGGTATTGGAATTCCATATGCTACTCCAAATCTTATCTAACTCCTCAAATGGTGCACGACCATGTTGGAGGACACCGCTAGACTGTGCACCATGCTGGCAATGTACACTCCAAGGCTTCTTTGACTCTGAATTCGCGTCATGTCAACAAAAACATACTAGGAGCATACAAGGATGAAATCAATGAAAAAGAGATTAAAGCATACACAATATGCTGATCTAATGGAATAAACACATGTAAAATAATACTGAAAATATATGCATGAAACACACACATTAAGCTATTACACAATTATAGTAACTATATAGTTCGTATCTGTTAAACCATAAACTCTAAATCGTAGTTGCTATAACGTGAAAGATCTATATTTGTGAAAGATCTATAACATGAAACCATAAACTATAATTTTTTACTTGGGTTGAACTATGAAACACACAATATATCAAATGGAAGTTCATTCAAAGATCTAAATTTTTTTGGGTGCAACCCGTAACAACCCAATTTTAGGCTCAACAAATGTAATTTAAATTATTTCGGGGGCTCCAAAGAATTTTAGTCCTCTTTGTTAAGATTATTTTCCATGCTGTAACAATTACAATTTCATATCTATTACAATATGTCCTACCAATTCAGAATTTAGGCGAGAGATATAGTTGGAATAATATGAGAACATTATTAGAGGATAATTATATCATTTTACATAGAGTAGGATGCCCTTTTGATAAAAAAAACAAAGTGAAACATCTTTTTGATGATTTGGAAAAAAAGGCGTTTTCTTGATTTTAAAGAGAGAGAGAGAAATTTCCTCGTGGAAAGACATTACAGGGAAATATTAGAGCATCGCGGTTTAAACTTGTGCTCGGGTATGCATTGACGTCTGATTTGGAAAAAACTGTGTCAAGGCATTCATCGTTTGAGTAAGCGGTCTGACAAAAATATTTTAATTCAAATAAGTGTTTCGGCGGAAATGAATATATAGCTCAATCCCACTAGCCAGTACTTGATTCGAGATTGGCACGACCTTACAAGGATGAAGAAGACTGCGGAGGTAGGCTATTGGCACACTACTGCACACTGGATGTATTCGGAGTATAGGGCTATAAAATTTTAGAATGTTTAAGTTTGTTTGATAAGATAATAAGAGTTAAATAAAGTCAAATCAAATTTAAAATGAACCAAGTCATTGAAATGATTGTTCAAGCTTAACTTGATTTATTTTTTATGAGCTTGAGTTTGGTTCAAGCTGACGTGAGCTTGATTGAGCTTGATTCATTTAGATGTTATCAAGTTCTCAATTCAAATTTATATGATTGTTTAAAATTTCTGTTTGTTTCATCGATTATTGAACTTGATGATTTAAACATGTATGTTCATTTTAATAGTTTTTTTATTTATTCAGTATGTTGATAAAATTTTATTAATGAAGATGATTTGTGAACATTATGTTGGAGGAAATGTACTCCTTTCGGAGAGTTTACAATAAATCGAAATTACAAAATATAATTTCAACTTAACTGTTGAGTGGCCCGGACTGCCTTTTATGCAGACTGCAGTCTCCCGAGCTAAATTCCTGTAACGACCCGGAAAATTCTCTTAATATTTTTCTAAAATATTAAGCATGTTTAAATAATTTTCCAAGGGACCTAGAAATATTAAGGAGAACTTTGGCCTAGAAAATTCATGTTTTCTCATTTAAATTGAGAAAACTAAGTACTAATGGGCTTTATGTGGGCTTTTTAGTACCAGGATTATAGGTGGATTTCGGTAATAATTAGTATAAATATAAATAGGATTTAATTAGGCATATTAGCATGATTATGGGTAAGTCTTAGCCTAATTTTTCTATTTTAATGGAGAAATTAGGTACTAATGAGCTTTAAATGGGCTCCAAAAATGGGGATTAATTAGGTAAAATTAATATAAATTAGGTAAAATTAATATAAATATAAAAGAATTTTATTTAGGAATATTAGCATAATTATGGGTGATTTTTGGAGAATTTTCGAAATAAAAGGGAACTTTCGAAAATTGGAGGAAAAGGTTTAAATAAAATGAAAAATAAAATAAAAATAAAGGTGCATGAGCCAAGGATTGAACCTTGGACCTTTTGTACAACCATGAATGCTTTAACCAACTAACCTAGAAAGGAATACTTATGAGTAAATGAAGTGGAGGTTGGTTAAGAAGTAGAAGGAGATGAAGGGTCATGGAGAGACTTTTCATTTGCCTCTTTAAAGGAGCTATAAAGAGGGGGTTTGGGGGGTTACTTCTCTTCACCATCAAGTGCATTTGCTCCCCTCCTCCCTCCTCATTCTAGCCGAAATTCTAAGGAAGAGTTCCCCTTGGAAAAGTTTCCACCAAGGCTCCATCTCCCAAGATCTGAAGTTCTTACAAGGATCCAAGGACTAGGTGTGGTCAAGAGACATCAAGTCTTCTTCCTTCTCTCCATCCAAGGTCTAAAAATTTAGAAACCCCAAGGTAAGACTCCCTCACCTGTGGTATAATAGTTCCCTATGATTTTTATGATTTTTAGCATGATATATTGGATAGTTTTTGGATTTGATGTTGAAAGGAAAGAAAACCAAGAACTTTATGTTTAAAGGTTTCGGCCACCACGTTTTTAAGATCTAAAATTATGCTAAAAATATGTATAATACTATTTAATGTTCGCTTATGATGTTTAGAAGTTAAGTATAATTTTTGGGAATTTTTGGAGTACTCTAGGACACCCTAGAGTTTCGGCCAACATGAAAGAAGCAAAACCCAGAACCTTAAGTTCAAGGGTTTCGGCCACCATGTTTTAAATGTCTAAAAATATGTTAAAAATCATGATAATGTTATTTAATATTCCCTTATGATGTTTAGAAGTTAAGTATAATTTTTGGGAATTTTTGGAGTACTCTAGGACACCCTAGAGTTTCGGCCAACATGAAAGAAGCAAAACCCAGAACCTTAAGTTCAAGGGTTTCGGCCACTATGTTTTAAATATCTAGAAATATGTTAAAAATCATGATAATGTTATTTAATGTTCCCTTATGATGTTTAGAAGTTAAGTATAATTTTTGAGAATTTTTGGAGTACCCTAGGACACCCTAGAGTTTCGGCCAACATGAAAGAAGCAAAACCCAGAACCTTAAGTTCAAGGGTTTCGGCCACCATGTTTTAAATGTCTAAAAATATGTTAAAAATCATGATAATATTATTTGATGTTCCCTTATGATGTTTAGAAGTTATGTATAATTTTTGGGAATTTTTGGAGCATCCTAGAGGCCCATATGGTTCGGCCAACCCCAAGGACCCAAGGGTTAGGGTTGAGTCTTTAACTTCAAGCATATGTTTATGTGTTGCCATGATATAAGGATGATGGATGGTGGTTATGTGAATTTTCACATGGCCTTGGGACTCCACAAGTTTCGGCCAATAAGGGTTAATAGGATAAAAGTTAAGATTTATTACAAGTAAGGGTCCCAAGGGCCTTATGGTAAGATGTGATTTATGTTTATAAATGATAGGCCATGTTATGAATGATATGCTATGTTTACGTATGATATGCCATGTTTATGAATGATATGCCATGGTTATGCATGATATGCCATGTTTACGAATGATATGCCATGTTTATGAATGATATGCCATGGTTATGCATGATATGTCATGTTTATGAATGATATGCCATGTTATGAATGATATGTCATGTTACGAATGATATGTCATGTTTATGAATGATATGCCATGGTTATGCATGATATGTCATGTTTAGGAATGATATGCCATGTTTTAGGATGATACGAACATATGCCATGCTCTATGAATGATGTGTACATATGCCATGTCTAAGAATGAAAATGATGAATGACAAGTATGATGAATGAAAGATGATGCTTATGTCTTTAAGGCATAAATATGCTAAACGACACGGTCGATGGTCGATGGTACGACGGTCGAGAGGACCGGTAAATGGGCCGGTAGACGGGCCGAGCCGTAACAAGTTATGCTATGATGAGTATGCCATGAATGTTTTATGAATGATGAAGCATGAAAAGTATTTTACTTTATGTATGGGCTTGTACCGGACCGAAGTATGGGTCCAAGGGATGGGCACCTTAAGAACGCCCCGGTTATGGACTACCGAAGCTGTCCACGGTTCTGGCACTACCGGAGCTGTGCAACAAGGATGGGCTCCTTAAGAAGCGCCTTGGTTCGGGGACTACCGATTATGTTGTCCTTACCCTAGTAGGTCGGGGTTAGCTACCTCGGATTTACTAGGGATGCGCGCTATGATGTTTGTATGTGGTACAAGCCGGGGACCCCAAATGATGTTATGATGATTATGTTTAAGAAATGAAAAGTATGTTTTTAAAGATTAAGCATCCTTATAATATATATGCATTGCCCATGCATTCATTATGAAAAAGTATGTTTATGAAAAGTATGATTTTAAACTAAGCATCCATATATGTATATGCATTCCACTCATGCCTCCATTCATGTTATGCATTATGCTATGATGATAAGATTTTATGCTTACGCTTCATGTTAAGAAATATGCATGAGAACAAATGATCTATGCCATGATAATGTTAAGAAGATGCTCATATGTTATGATAGGAAGAATGTTCATTATGTTTATGTTCGTGCCAAGTATTATGCCATGCTTAGAATGCTACTATGTTTATGTTCATGCCAAGTATTATGCCATGCTTAGAATGCTACTATGTTTATGTTCATGCCAAGTATTATGCCATGCTTAGAATGCTACTATGTTTATGTTCATGCCAAGAATGCTACTATGTTTATGTTCATGCCAAGTGTTATGCCATGCTTAGAATGTTACTATGTTTATGTTCATGCCAAGTATTATGCCATGTTTAGAATGCTACTATGTTTATGTTCATGCCATACTATGTATACGATAAGTGATTTAAGATGTTATGTCCTAAGTAGAGCACCAAGTATGTTAATGTTTTCATGTGCTCATTATGTGATGATGAATGATGAATGATTTTGTGAGTAGGAAAGAGTTTTACTAAGCCTGTGTGCTTATAGTCTTATTTCCTTATACCGCAGATCATTCAAGGGGACAATGATGGAAGCAGCAGGAGGGCAAGAACGCATGTGTGTAGTAGTGACTTGGCCCAGGAAACTCTATGTTTACTGTTTATGTTAGAACTTCACCTTGGTTACTTATATGTCTGAATAATGACCTATGGAACCTTATGATATGACGTTACGTATGACATGATATGATATGATGCTTAAGTTCAAAGTTAATATGCTAAGGTTCATATGTCATTAAGTTAAGAATGGTAACAGAGCATGTATAAGTTAAAGTTATTCCGCTGTCTTATGATATCTACATGCCCTAAGCATGTTAACGTAACGCCGCTTATGAAAAAAAGAAAAAAAAAGCGGGCGTTACAATTCCCGAGTAGAGTCTCCCGACTAGGATCTCCCGAGCTCCCGAGCAGTATCTCCCGAGCTCCCGAACAGTAGCTCCCGAGCTCCTGAGTAGTTGCTGAGGCTTGCGTAACGCAGTTTCCTTGAAATAGATTTGTCCTCCTCCGACGGTGCTTCGAGGCTCAAATGGACGTCTGTCTCTCAGGATACAACAGCGTAACCATGGGCACAACGGAGCACTCGTTGCTCGTGGCGAGCTAAAGAAGTACCTGAATCTATTCGGGGAAGATGCGGGCAGTTAGGAACGAGGTGGAAGATAATCTTTTCCTTTGTGTATCTTTTGTTCTCGGTCACAACCTCTTTATATCGACTCAGACTCCCGCAGTAATTGATGACCGAATTACTATACTATAACCAAAAGGGACACGTAAACCCGTCGGGGCTTGCTGACCAACGGCGGCCTCCGGCCGCCGCCTCGAACACCATACTATAACCAAGAGGGACACGTGAACCTGTCGGGGCTTGCTGACCAACGGCGACCGTCGCCCCGAACACTATACTATAACCAAGAAGGACACGAGAACCCCGTCGGGGCTTGCTGACCAACGGCGGCCTCCAGCCGCCGTCCCAAACATCATACTATAACCAAGAGGGACATGTGAACCGTTGGGCTCGTCGCACCCTCCGCACGTCATAGCTAGTCACCGGATCGCCGCCCTCGAAGAATGCCTGATCGTTCACTTAACCGATCAAGAAGCTTGTCACGCATTGGCGCGCAGCTTTTGTCGCTCAGGAGATCAAATACTTTTATATATATATATATATATATATATATTTATGTCATGTGTATTAAATAAACATAAATAAATAATCACTTAACAAACAAAATACCAAATTTATTACGTATTGTCTACCCGGGACGATGAATCAAGGAAGGACCGCCACCACGCAGTGCAGCACAAAGCGAATTATTCATGCCCCATGGGCTGGAGCTGTTTGTTAGGCGTTTGCCACTTGCAACGGAGGTCAAGGGTTTAAGGATCGATGGTATACGTGAGTGGTAAAAACTCGACTGCTGTTTAAAAAAAAAATCCCTCGACCCAGGCACCTCATCACACCAACATTCATTTTGATTTATCTCCTTTGAATATTTATGGGACAGAAATCAGGGACTATTGAGATGACGGATCCATCTTTTATATAACAAAGCGAATTATTCTTTCACCCTACTACGGAAGGAAGGACCGCCACCTCCGAAAATAATCGAGCAAAGTCTGGATACCTGCATTAAAAAGAGAGAGAGAGAGAGAGAGAGAGCGTGCGTGGGAGAGTGGGGAAAGAGTAAAGTAGAGGGATGCGAACCGTCCAGGAACGGCTAAAATGCTTGTAAATATTTGATTTGAAAAGATTCATGGGCTAACACTACCAATTTCTTCCCCCTCGATGCCGATCTCTTGCTCAGTTGTCTTTTCTCTGGGCCTGCGTTATTGTTGATCGTCACAGTGATTGAGGTATGCAGTGGAGTTTCTTGTGTTCTTCGCCATTCATGATTTAGGGTTTTGATGGTTGACTGCGCGCTTTGCCTTTATTCGGTGACGCTTCTCGTCTTTCTTTGGTCATCTAGTGTTATTAGATTCCTTTGTGATGTGACTCCATTCCTTTTCTCAGCTGAAGGAGTGGGCTAAAGCACAAGATATTAATTATCCAAAGTCTGGGAGTTTAAATTCGTATGCTCTTTGTTTGTTGGTTATCTTTCATTTTCAGGTAAAGTTGTGTGTCTGTGATTCTTTTCTACTTATTTCTTGATGCAATATCAGCTATCAAATTCTTTTCTAGAATCATTCGTGTGGTTTGGTTATAAGACTGCTTATGTAATGTTTTGCCTTTTCTTTACCAGACATGTGAACCACCAATTTTCCCACCATTGCGAGCAATAATTAATGAAGGTGCGGTCTTTTATGCATACCTGCATGTCTATAATTATGTTATCGGCCTTTCCTTAGTGTATGTGTATTTTCTACTGTTTGTTGCTGCAGGATGGAGTAGCTTCTCCGAGAGTCATTTTGAGAATGTGTGTTCTGCAAATATACAGAGGTTCATATCTAGCTAGCAGACTTAGAAACCAAAGCTCTCTTTCTCAACTTTTGCTGTCCTTTTTCGACAAGGTGCGGTCTTTTAGATTCATGGCTAAGTTACCTAATTGTACAACATTTAGTGTTTTAGATTGAACAAGTCTAGATTTTCTTATCTTGAAATTATATAAAGTAAGCTATGATAAAAAGAGGTTGTTGGAATATTGATCAAGATTTAATCTGTATGTGCAGTTTTCAGATATTATTAGAACTTTTGGTTCGGTTTATAGCATCTCGGCATATGAAGGACGACAAATCAACCGTCCTTTTAGATCGCCGCCCCTGATTGTAAGATTTTTGATGTTTCTGCTGAAATATCTTGGAATGATTACTTGCAGTCTATAACTAGATGATCTTTCAACTTTACAGATAGAGGATCCTTTCGAGCGAATGGAAAATGCTGCTAGAACAGTCCGCTGGGACGAACTACCTAAGATATCAAATGCATTTCAGAATGCACACGATAAGCTTTCGTCCGGTTTGGTGCTCTCTGACCGTGTCTCCTTGCTCTCCCTCTTGACTCGGCCTTTCCTTGCTTCTAAGCTTCGTGAGCAACATTCATCAGCGAATTACAATAGGAGGAGCCAATATCTTCACATTGGTGTCATTGATTAGCGGTTTGAGAATGCAACAAGGCTGGATTGGGATTGATCTCCGCCCTCTACTTCTGTTGTCCGTTTCCATTAACCGTAACTGTTTGGTTGCATTTGGTGGTAAGTTAATTTCATATCAAGGTGGCAACGCCTCGACTTAAGTTAATTTCATATCAAGATTGTAGAAATTATGAGATTTAGGCAACATATTACGAATTAAGGCATAGTCTGGGTGCTTACTAGCCAGCCTAGTTTTGGTACTTACTGATCTGGCACTATGTGGCTTGATAAGAGTTAGCCAAGGCTGAGCTCCACCAGGCTGAATCGATTTCTAACTAGTTCGGTTTGTACAAGACTTGAGTGTCTCCACATTTGATCCTTGAATGCACCAAATGGAGGTTTGGTCTAAGCTAGCTTTTTTATCTTATAAATTAAAATTATTTTTAATTATTTTTCCTTGTATTAAATTCATTATAAAGTCACAACTATCTAGAAGTACTTAATTAGTTATTGAATGATATTTAGGAATTGTTTGGTTTGATTTGTTTTTTATTTTTTTTTATTTTTAGAAAATCGTAGGCTGGATTTGGTATATTTATTTTTTATTTTCATTTTTTATAGAAAATATGATTTTTTAGAAAATTGTTTGGTTTATATTTTTCAGATTTATTTTTCAAAAAAAAAGAGATAGTATTTTTTGAAAATTAGAAATGAAATAAAGTATTTTTAAAAAATAAAAAATTTTTTTGAAAAAAAATAGAAAATAAGAAATAAATGGTATATTCTCATTTTAAAATCATTTTTTAGTTTTAAAAAAAATATTATATATATTTTTTAAAAATATGTCTGGAAAATATAAATTAAATATGATTTTTGAAAAATTATATTTTTTTTATGAAAAATAAATCTATAAAAGTAGCCTTATCTTCTCATAAATTTCTTTTGAAAAATAAAGTGGGATATTTTGTGTGTGTTTTTTCTTTGATGTATTAGACCGAAGTTTTTGTTTTTTTAAAGTTCAGAGATTTTTTTCACTCCTTAATTATTCTTTTTCACTTTCTAATATTTTTTTTGTATTAAGGAGTGGAAAGGAATGATGAATATTTTTTTTCACTTCTTAATTTTTTTTCATTCTCTAATATTTTTTTATATTAGGAAGCGAAGATGAAAAATTAGGGAGTAAAAAAATTAAATATTCATGTGGAGAGTGAACTCAAAGATACTCATGATTGGAGAATTTTCAAAAAATTCATTTTAGAAGTTTAAAGTTTTGAAAATAATCTCTTCTAAATGTAAATAGGATACGATTTCGTAGAATAATTTTTTTCCTTTACATCTCGTATTGATGGAGCTTCTTGCATCTGGTTATTTATCAAGACAGACATAATTCATAATAAATCGTACAATTGTACGAGCTAATTTGAATATCAACCATATTTTTATTAATTATTCAAAAAATTATGGAAATAACAATTATATTTAAAATGTTGATTTTAATCCTTTTAAAATAATTTAATTTAAATATTTTAATATAATAATATTTTAATTTTAATAATTGTAATTAAATCGACTCAGATTACTTTAATATATTTAAAATAATTTTACTAGTGCATTTTTTAAAAAGTAATTAAAAAATTTAGAAAAAAAAACTCCGACCACAAAGGCTATTGTTGTAATAATAATTTAAAATAAATTTATGATTGTAATGTCTTGAAATATCTAGAATAAAAAAATATATTAACCTTATTATAAGAAATGTCTTACTTTTTGCCAAATAAAGTATTATAGATGTGTGCGCCTGCCTTATCTTCCTCCTATCTTCGGCACTGAGCTGCTCTGACTCTCCTATCTCAACCGGAAGTTTCTTTTCGAAGATAGAAAAAGCATGAGCAGCGTGCAGGAACACAACACAAACAGATGGTCTCTAGCCGGGACGACTGCTCTGGTCACCGGAGGCTCCAAGGGAATCGGGTACTTCCTCCATCTAATTAATTTTCTATCTATCTATTTCTACTCATCGATCGATTGATCAAGCTTAATTTAGGTATGCGATCGTCGAGGAGCTCGCCAGACTTGGATCGGCGGTGCACACTTGCGCCCGCAGCGAAGCAGATCTGGAGAAGTGCCTGCAGCAATGGCACGGTTCCAATCTCAAAGTCACCGGATCTGTCTGCGACGTTTCGTCCCCGAGCGACAGAGAGAAGCTCATGGCGACGGTGAAGTCCCAATTTGACGGGAAGCTAAACATTCTGGTATTAATTCCCCCTTTTTGATTTTTCTCCCCTTCTAAATCCTAAACCACATCTTAATCTTCTTCGTTTAATTTGCAGGTTAACAATGCAGGGACGGCGGTCTGGAAACCGACGGTGGATCAGACCCTGGAGGATTTCAAGTTCTTGATCAGCACAAACCTGGAATCGGCGTTCCACTTGAGCCAACTCGCTTACCCTCTTCTTAAGGATTGTGGAGGAGGCAGTATTGTGTTCATCACCTCCATCTCTGGTTTCATTGCCCAAGATAATCTATCTGTGTATGCATCAACAAAAGGTACTTCTTGCACATTGTTGATTGAATTTGATCGAATCACTTGGAAGATGAAGTATTTTCTTAGATTTTCTTTCTTCTTCTTCTTCATCTTTATCTTTTTATTTTCCATTTGATTAGGAGCAATGAATCAACTGACTAGAAATCTTGCTTGTGAATGGGCCAAAGATAACATTAGAACAAACAGTGTAGCTCCAGGGTACATAAGAACACCACTCAATGACTCTGTAAGCGAACATACCTTCTTGTTATTTAGAAAAGAAAGGATTACCGGCGAAAAAAAAAAAGGCTAATGCATATGGATTTGTTTGCTGTGGCAGTTGGTGCATGACGAGGAATTTGTGGCGAGGGAGAATCATCGCGTGCCTCTCGGGCGTTGGGGGGAGCCGGAGGATGTGGCCGGCGTTGCGGCCTTCCTTTGCCTCCCTTCCTCTTCCTACGTGAATGGCCAGATTATCGTCGTCGACGGAGGTCGAATTGTGAACGGAAATCACTAAGTAGCTTATAGAGATATCTTTGAATAAGGTGGGTGTTTGGAAGTATATATGTTCTTAATTATGAAGATCTTGAATAAAAGATGGCTTTGAATTATATCCAAAGCCTTATCACCATGACCTCTTGTCAAATAATATCCTTCTGAATTATTACCACCGTTAATCAATAAAATAGTAACATGGCAAAGAATGATTAACTAGGTAAATTTGAGACGATGTATTTGGTCTCATGAAAATTTCATAAATTGTCAGGGTAAATCAGTAAGTGTTCATAGCGAACGGTTTAGGAAATTCAGCGTCCTAAGGTTCGCACGCTCTATTTGATGAATTTTTTTTATAAAAAATGTTATAGAGATCGAACCATAGATGTAAGAAATAGTAATTAATCATTCTGTCATTGCATTGTAACACAGAGATACTCAAAATTATTTTAAATTAATTAAAAATATTTTAAAATAATTATAATAACTACTTAATAACTTAAATTAATCAAAACATTTTAAAATAATTATAATAACTACTTAGGGAGTATTTGGGAGAGCTTTTACTAGCTGCTTTTTAGATTCTAGCTATACAGAAATACTTTTAAGTGTTTGTGAATGTCAGATTCTACTTTAACTTCTATAACTTTTAGTCAAAAACTGGAAGCAAGAATTTATTATTTTTTCTACTTCTGATTTTTTTGCTTATGGTCTAGAATTAAAAGTTGACATTTATACTCTTAATAAATTTATTATTTTACATAATTGTCATCATACTTTTAAATAAAATTTTATATTTTTATATAATTATATATATTCAGAATTTTTATACATATTTTTATAAATTAATATAAAATTTGTCATTTTTAAATATTTTTATTTTTATTAATTTGATATTTTTTTAAACATATATATTATTAAAAAAATAATTTTGATATAATATTTAAATATAAGAAGTCTAGATTTTCTTATCTTTCAATTATATAAAGTAAATGATTAACAAAGTTGGTTAACATCGAATCTCAGACGATCGACTCGACCCCATTAAAGTTTCCCTATCGGCTGTCAGGATAAATTAGGAAGTGTTCGCGATGGGCAGCTTAGAAGTCCAACGTCCCAGAGTTCGTGCCCCATTTGAAAGAAAAATTCCTACAAATACGCTGTAGTTGGGGATCAAACCATGGATGTCTGGGATGATGACTAGTCGCCCTTCTGCGACACCATAGCCTTGGGGGCTAAATTATATAAAGTAAAAAAATGATTAACGAGGTTTTTCCAACCTCGAGCCACCGGCCTGACCCCACAAAAGTTTCCTACCGGTCGTCAAGGGTAAATCGAGAAGTGCTCGCGGTAGGCGGTTCAGAAGCCTAGCATCCCAGGGTTCGTGCCCCATTTGGAGGAAAAATTCATGCAAAACACGTTATAGCTGGGATCGAACCTCGGATGTCTGGGATGATAACTAGTCGTTATTCCGCTACAGCATAGCCCAGGAGCATAAATTATATAAAGTAAAATGTTGGAGCGGGTAGCAGACGAACTTGAGGTGATCGGCCCGGTCCCACGGATGTTTTCCACCGGTCACTAGGGTAAATCGGGAAGCACTCGCTGTGGGCGGTCTAGAAGTCCAGCGTCCTAGGGTTCGTACCCCATTTGGAAAAAAAACTTCTGCAAAATACGTCGTAGCTAGGGATTGAACCACGAATACGTACGATAGCGACTAATCGCCCTACAACTACATCACAATCCCATGCCCATGAATCCCATGGCCCATGAATTATATAAAGTAAAAAAAATGATTAACTAAGTTTTTCCAACCTCAGGAGACTGGTCCGGTCTCACGAAAGTTTTCCACCGGCCGTCAGGGTAAATCGGGAAGCGCTCGCGGTGGGCGGTCTAGAAGCCAGCGTCCTGGGGTTCACGTCTCATTTGGAGGAAAATTTTTTACAAATACGTCGTAGCTGAAGCTCGAACCGTGGATGCCTAAAATAGTGACTAATCGCCCTACCACTGTACCATAGTCCCGGGGTATGAATTATATAAAGTAAGCTATGATAGAAAGAGGCTGTTGGGATATTGATCAAGATTTAATCTGTAGAGCAGTTTTCAGATATTAGAACTTTTGGTTCGGTTTATAACATCTCGACATATGAAGGACGGCAAATCATGCGTCGTTTTTATAGATCGCCACCCCTGATTGTAAGATTGTTGATGTTTCTGCTGAAGTTTCTCGAAATGATTACTTGCACTCCATATATCTAGTCCTTGATCTTTTATCATCTTTTGACTTTACTGATAGAGGATCCTTCCCAACGAATGGAAAATGCTGCTAGAACCGTCTGTTGGGTCGAACTACCTAGGATATCAAATGCATTTCAGAATGCACACGATAAGCTTTCGTCCTGTTCCGTGCCTCTGATCGTGACTCCTTGCTCTCCCTCTTGACTCGGCCTTTCCATGCTTCTAGACTTCGCGAGCAACATTCATCTGCGAATTGTAATATGCCACATCATTCATTATGATTTTCACTTTCTCATTTTCACTCTCCCTATCATTACTCGGAGGAGCCAATATCTTGACATTGATGTCGTGGAGCAACAATTTGAGAATGCAGTAAGGCTGGATAGGCCCCTGGTCTTATGGTGCAGCGGAAGAATAATTAATTATCATGGTAGATATTTGTGATTCGATTCCCAACTATAGTATATTTTATAGAATTTTTCCAAATAGAACGTGAATCCTGAGATGTTGGACTTTTAAACCTTCTGCCGCGAGTATTTCCCGATTTACTCTGACAGTCGTTGGAAATTTTTCGTAGGACCGAGTCAGTCGTCTAAGATTGAAAAATCTTGTTAATTATTTTTTTTTAATAAGGCTGGATAGAGTTTGATCCCGCCCTCTACTTCTGTTGCCCGTTTCCATTTTGCATTTGGCGTTAAATTAATTTCATATCAAGGTTGTAGAAATTGTAAGATTAGGCAACATATTACAAATTATGGCATAATCTGGGTGCTTCCTAACCATCCTAGTTTTGGTGCTTACTGATCTCATGATCTGACACTATGTGGCTTGATAAGAGTTAGCGCTCGTCCAGGCTGAATCGATTTCTATCTAGTTTAGGCTGTGCATTATTTGAGTGTCTCCACATTTGATCCTTGAATGTGATTTCTAGTCGGAGGTTTGGTCTAAGCTAGCTTTTTTATCTTATACATTAAAATTATTTTTAAATTTTTTTCCTTGTATTAAATTCATTATAAAGTCACAACTATCTAGAAGTAGATAATTAGTTATTGAATGATATTTACGTACTCATATATTTCTTTTGAAAAATAAACTGGGATTTTTTTGTATGTTTTTTCTTAGTAAATTACACAAAAATCTCGCATTTAAATATCTTTTTGGGTTCATTCTCCCGTGGAGATTTTTTTCACTTCTTAATATTTTTTTCACTTCTTAATATTTTTTTTTTCACTTTTTAATCATTCTTTTTCATCTCTTAGTATTTTTTTTATATTAGTGAGTGAAAAGAGAGAATTATGGAGTAAATTTTTTTTTCCACTCCCTAATTTTTTTTTACTCTCTAATATTTTTTTATATTAGGAAGTGAAAATGAAAGATTAGGAAGTAAAAAAAGTAAATATCCATGTGGGGAGTGAACTCAAAGAGATATTTGTGATTGGGGATTTTTTTAAAAAAAATCTTTAAAAGTTTAAATTTTGAAAATATTCTCTTGCAAAGGAAAATAGAACAAGATTTCGTGGAATAAATTTTTTTCCCTAGATCTCCTATTGATGAAGCTTCTTGTATCTGGTTATTTATCAAGACATACACACTTCGTAATAAATGTATAAACTTAAGTATGAGCTAATTTGAATATTAATCATATTTTTATTAATTATTCTTTTCTTACACATCTTCTAAAAAATTATGAAAATAACAATTATATTATAATCACGATTTTAATCCATTTAAAATAATTAGTTTTAATAATTGTAATTAAATTTAATCAGTTTATTTTAATATTTTTTTAATAATTTTCATAGCGTATTTTTAAAAAAATAATTTAAAAACTATAGAAAAAAATCACGCCATTGTTGTTATAATAATTTAAAATAAATTTATGATCGCAATGTCTAGAAATATCCAAAATAAAAATATATATTAAATAGGAGGTTGTTGTTCAGAAAATATTATATATGTGTGTGCCTGTCTTATATAGAATCAAAATTTATAAGAAATGTTAATTTTTGCCAAAAAGTATTATATACGTGTAGGTGAATAAAAATTTATAAGAAATGTCCTTTATCTTGAATAAAAAATTATATGAAATGTCTTAATTTTTGCCCAAAAAGTATTATATATGTGTGCGCGCCTGCCTTTTCGTCTCCTATCTTCTGCACTCTATCTTCTGCACTGTAATGCTCTGTCTCTCAAACTCGACAGGAAGTTCCTTTCCGAAGATAGAAAGAGCATGAGCAGCGTGCAGGAACACAACACAAACAGATGGTCGCTCGCCGGGACGACTGCTCTGGTCACCGGAGGCTCCAAGGGAATCGGGTACTATACTCCATCTAATTAATTTTCTATCTATCTATTTCTACTCATCGATCGATCGATCGATCAAGCTTAATGTAGGTATGCGATCGTCGAGGAGCTCGCCAGACTCGGATCGGCGGTGCACACTTGCGCCCGCAGCGAAGCAGATCTGGAGAAGTGCCTGCAGCAATGGCGCGGTTCCAAGCTCAAAGTCACCGGATCTGTCTGCGACGTATCGTCCCCGAGCGACAGAGAGAAGCTCATGGCGACGGTGAATTCACAATTCGATGGGAAGCTCAACATTCTGGTATTAATCCCTTAACCAAATCTGAATCATTATGGAAACCGATTGATAATATTCTTCGTTTTGCAGGTTAACAATGCAGGGGCGACTGTCTACAAACCGACGGTGGAGCATACCCTGGAGGATTTCAAGTTCTTGATCAGCACAAACCTGGAATCGGCGTTCCACTTGAGCCAACTCGCTTACCCTCTTCTTAAAGCTTGTGGAGGAGGCAGTATTGTGTTCATCACCTCCGTCTCTGGCTTCAGTGCCCAAGATAATCTATCTGGGTATGCATCAACCAAAGGTACTTCTTGCACATTGTTGATTGAATTTGCTCGAATCACTTGGAAGATGTACTATTTTCTTAGATCTTCTTCTTCTTCTCCTTTTGAATAGGAGCAATAAATCAACTGACTAGAAATCTTGCTTGTGAATGGGCCAAAGATAACATTAGATCAAACAGTGTGGCTCCAGGGTACACAAGAACACAACTAGTTGACCCTGTAAGTACGAACACATGTTGTCTAGAAAAGAAACGATTATCGATCGATCGGATTATGACCAATGAATATGGATTTGTTTGCTGTGGCAGTTTGTGCGAGACGAGGAATTCCTGGCGAGGGAGAATCACCGCGTGCCTCTTGGGCGTATCGGGGAGCCGGAGGATGTGGCCGGAGTGGTGGCCTGCCTTTGCCTCCCTCCGTCTTGCTACGTGAATGGTCAGGTCATTGTCGTCGACGGAGGTCGAATTGTGAACGGAAATCACTAAGTAACTTACGGAAATCTTTGAATAAGGTGGGTGTTTGGAATTATGTTCTTCATTATGAAGATCTTGAATAAGATGGTGTCAAACTCTAGCTTCATTTAACTTCTTGTGTTGAGAATTGTATTCAAAGCCTTGTGACCTCTTGTCAAATAATATCCTTCTGAATTATTAGCACCGTTAATCAATAAAATAGTGGCATCACAAAGAAGTAACATGGTAGTCCTCTTGTCAAATCAGAATATTTTTTTGGATCTAAAATGTTAAAAAAGCAATATTGTAGGTTGATGATGTCATCTGAACTCTCTCTTGACAGATAATATAATTCTAGATAATTATTATCATTAATCAATAAAATAGTAATAAGACAAAGAAGTAATTAATATAGTAAAATTGATGATGCATTTGATTCGATATGGGTATACCTTAATAAACTGTTAGATCAAGCAAGCTATTGGCTTTTGATATTCTCTCTTTGAGTAAAAATTCATACCTGTCAAGTGTAAGTCAAGGGATTCAGTATCCACGATAAAATACCGACAAATAAATTAAAAAGAATTTTTGATATTATATTATCATTTGCTTGGCTGATTAATCTATTTTTTATGTTTTATAAAAATAAAATTTTTTAGGCTACTCTTCGGCACCATGAGATAGTAAGATCTCCATATTCTCCTGGTCGGGCATCCTCGCCACCATGGCCAGGTCTACTCATCTCGGATATCCTCGGCAACACGAGACGGTAGAGTTTTAGGATACTCCTGGTCGGACATCCTCGGCACCGCGACCAGGTTTACACATCTTAAGCATCCTTGGCACGACGATATAGTAAGATCTTCGCCTGCTCTTGGCCGGGCATCCTCGGCGTCACGGCCAGGTCTACTCGTCTCGGGCATCCTCGGCACTACTAGACGGTTGAGTTTTAGGCTACTCCTGGCCAGGCATCCTCGGCACCGCGATCAGGTCTACATATCTCGGACATCCTCGACACCACGGTTAGGTCTACTCGTCTCGGGCATCCTCGGCACCATGAGACGGTAGAGTTTTAGGATACTCCAGATCGGACATCCTTGGCACCGTGACCAGGTCTACACATCTCGGGTATCATCGGTACCACGAGATGGTAAGATATTCGCCTGCTCCTGGCCGGGCATCCTCGACACCACGACCATATCTACTCGTCTCGAGCATCCTTAGCACCACGAGAGTGTAAGATCTTCGGCTGCTCTTGGCCGAGCATCCTCGGCACCACGGCTAGGTCTACTCGTCTAGGGCATCCTCGGTATCACGAGATGATAGAGTCTTTGGTTGCTCCTGCCGGACATCCTCGAAACCGTGACCAGGTCTACACATCTCGGGCATCCTCAGCACCACGAGATAGTATGATCTTCGTCTGCTCTGGTCGAGTATCCTCGGCACCACATTCAAGTCTACCCGTCTTGGGCATCCTCGACACCATGAGACAGTAGAGTTTTAGGCTACTCCTGGTCAGGTATCCTCGGCACTGCGACTAGGTCTACACATCTCGGGTATCCTCGACACCACGAGATGGTAAGATCTTTGCCTGCTCCTGGTCGAGCATCCTCGGCACCATGACCAGGTCTACTCGTCTCGGACATCCTCGGCACCAGGAGACGGTAGAGTTTTAGGCTACTCTTGGTCAGGCATCCTCAGCACCGCGACCAGATCTTTAAAAGAGATTTATTAGAAAAATAAGACCTAATCAATATTTTCTTAATGACATAATAATTTTCTTATTAATATGTCTTTAGAATTGGTATTTAGAAATAGTTAATTTAGAATTGGTCAATTGACCAAGTACTTGTAGATATCTATATATATTGTATTCTTCATTGCATATCAGGAATAAGATTCATTATTAGTGTATATCTCTTTCTTCTTCTTGTATGGTATCAGAGCGATTTTTCCTTCCTCACTTTTTTTTTCAAAGCGATTTTTTGCTTCCACAAAGAATCGCCAAATTCTCTCTCTCTCTCCAGTTTCACTATTTTTTGTTTCTTTCTGAAAATCGCAGCTTTGATTTGCATCTAATTCTCTTCCCTCTATTTTGCAATTTGCGTGCACTTCTCTTGCATGAGAAAAGCTTCACCATAGCTTTCTATTTTGCATCAGAATTTTATATTATTTGGAAGGTTATCAGTGTTCGCCAATTCATCTTCTTATATATATAATGTCGGAACAGTCATCTCCGTCATCTACCACAGAAACAAATTTTACGACACAACTTTTTTCTTTGCCTCTAAATGTCATTTCTTATTTACCCATCAAACTTAACAATGATAATTATATGCTTTGAAAGATGCAGTTTCTTTTGCTACTCCGTGTTCATGATCTACTTGGAGTTGTTGATGGCACTTCTCCTAAACCAGAAGTAGCCGATGCAAACTATGCTATTTGGAGAATGAAGGATCAACTTATTATGACATGGTTCATTTCGACGATCGATGAATCTATACTTCCTATAATTGTAAGGCTTGATAGCTCTCGCCAAATATGGGAAACTCTTGGTCGAACCTTTGCTTCAGACTCTCAAGCACGTGTTCTTCAACTTCGCATGCAATTGCAATCGGTGCAAAGAGGAGACAAGTCTATCAATGAATATATATAATTAATCAAGACCATGGCCAATAATTTAGCTGTGATTGGCCATCGAATTTCAGATTCAGATTTACTTATCCATGTTCTTGTAGGATTGGGGCCTCAATATGACAGTTTTATTCCTAGCGTAACTACTAGCACGGATCAAGTACCACTTAATACTCTTCATGGCTTGTTATCTTCACATGAGATACTTCTACAATTTCAATCTCAAAGGGTCTCAGATACTCTCGCTCTTTCGGCACATGCAACGCACTAAATTGATAGTACTACCCATCCTCCACACGATCAAGGAAATCAGGTTGAACGAAATAGAGGTCGAGGTCGAGGACAAGGTCAAGGATGTGGACGAGGACAAGGTCAAGGACGAGGCTAAGGTCATTGTCAGATCTGTCTTAAGAATGGTCACTTTGCTCATCAATATTATAAGAGATTTGATTTTAATTTTATTGGAGGTTTTGCATCCTCTACTCAAGCGTCAACATCAACTTCATCATCGCATCCAAGAGCATTCTCTATTGCAAGCAATCCTTATATACCAATGGCAGATTCTTCAATCCTGGGGTGGCATCCAGACTCTGGTACGACTCATCATGTTACATCGAATTATGATATTCTTACAGAAGCCTCCTCCTATCATGGTCCTGACACGGTACAAATAGGCAACGATTCAGGTTTGCAAATTGCTCACCTTGGTAACACATTTTTTTTCATTCATCTGATCGTCTCTTTCACATGGGCAATACACTCCATGTTCCCTCTATCACTAAAAATTTACATTCAGTTTGTCAATTTGCTCTTGATAATAATGTGTTTTTTTTAATTTCACCCTCATTATTGTCTCGTGAAGGATCTCATTACCAAAATCACCCTGCTCAGAGGAGAAATTAGGGATGATCTTTATCACCTACAACCTATATCCGCCAAAGTGCTTATTGGAGAACGTACAAATAAAGCCTCTTGGCATGCACGCTTTGTCATCCATCTCTCTGTATCGTTCAAGAAGTTATTAATTGGTTTAACTTACCAACCCTGTTGTCTTCCTCATCTCATTCTTGTGATGCGTGTTTGAAAGCGAAGAGTCATAAATTACCTTCTGTTTCTTCTTCTCATATGCCTAAATTTCCTTTAGAAATAATTCACTCTGATGTTTGGGGTCCTGCTCTTGTTTTGTCAAATCAAGATTTTCTTTATCATATGATTTTTATTGATGATTTTAGTAGGTTTACCTGAGTTTTCCTCATGAAACGAAAATATGATCTTTTTAATATATTTTGTCAATTTCAAAGGCACGTGGAACGTTACTTTGATTGTAAAATTCTTTCTCTCCACTCTGATTGTGGTGGAGAAATCAAGCACTTCATCGTCATCTAAACTCTTCTAGCATCCTTCATCGAGTCTCATGTCCTCACACTCCTGAACAAAATGGCTCTGCAGAAAGGAAACATCGTCATATAATTGAAACCGCATTAGCTTTTTTCAATCATGCATCAGTTCCACTTAAATTTAGGGATGACGCAGTTCAAACTGCAGTTTATCTTATTAATCGCCTGCCTACTCCATTACTTCACAATAAATGTCCTATGGAAAAATTCTACAATCAAACTCCTAGCTACACTTTCTTACCTATCTTTGGTTGCGCATGTTATCCATGACTACGGCCTTACTCTAAACATAAACTAAATCCTCGTTCTCAACAATGTGTTTTCCTTGGTTATAGTAATTTCCACCATGACTACCGTTGTCTATATATTCCAACAGGGCATGTGTGTGTGTGTGTGTGTGTGTGTGTATAGTTCTTCTCTCCTGCGGACCGCGTGCGCGACCGAGGCGCTAGACCGATCAGGCCCTTACCAAATCGGTCTGGGTGTCTGGTCCACACGGGAAGTCCGCACATCACGGCCCGCAGGAGAGCAAAATCGTATATATATATATATATACACACACACACACACACACACACAGCCTTAACAGGACCTCCATCTTCAGGAAGCTATGGAACCTTTTTAATGTCACCTAATATCACATATGAATTCTCCCAGATTGCTCATCCAATCAGACACACTAAAGATACTGAAGGTAATGACATCCTTGGTCCTGCTCCGGAGCCTTCTGCAAACTCTCCTAGGTTATCAAAATCACCCGAAGTGACTACTCCATTAAGAGCTGGACGCACTAATAATTTCGGAAGTGACAATGTAGAACCCATTCAATGCTCAATCTTAGAAGCATCTCCAGCTACAGACAATATGCTCCCTAACTCTGAATCATTGAACAATACAAGTCCTTCATCAGAATCACCTTGTCTGCCTACTTGTTCGTCACCATCAGCAAGTGATGATACTCCTCGTCGTGTGCTTCCCTTAAGTGACATATATGCACGATACTCACCAATAGGTACTCGACATCCTCTTCCTCGTGCTTTGGTGGTCGCCTCAAAATCTATTGAACCAACTTGTTTTACACAAGCAAACAAGGATCCAAATTGGCGTAGAGCGATGACTGCAGAATTTGATGCACTGCTTCGCAATGGAACATGGACCCTAGTTCCGCGCACTCCCTCCATGAATATTATGGGCTCTAAATGTATATTTCGTCTTAAGCATCGAGCTGATGGTTCTCTTGAACAATATAAAGTTCGACTTGTTGCCAAAGGTTTAGTCAACAATCAGGTATTGACTTCAATGACACCTTTAGTCCAGTTATCAAAATTACATCTGTTAGATTATTATTATCAATAGCTGTTAGTTTTAATTGGTTTATTCGACAATTAGACATTTCTAATGCATTTCTTCATGGTAATCTTGAGGAAACGATATTTATGGAGCAACCATTTGGATTTATTCATCCGTAATTTCCATCTCATATTTGTCACCTTAAGAAATCCATATGTGGTCTTCGGCAAGCGCCCCGTGCATGGTTTCATCGATTATCCAAATGGTTGTGGACTCAAGGATTTTCTGGATCTAAGACTGACTCTTCTCTATTCTACAGACATAATGTTGAATCTATGATATTTTTTCTTGTTTATGTTGATAACATTCTATTAACTGGTAATGATCAAAAAGACATCACAAATCTATTAAGTCTTCTCAATCAAGAATTTCCTATTCGGGATTTAGGAAATGCTTGTTTCTTTCTTGGTATTGAACTTATTCCATATAATAAAGGTTATATCCTTTCTCAAAGCAAATATATTACTGGGGTTCTTCAAAGAGCTAAAATGGATGGGGTACGTCCAATTTCTACACCAATTGCTACAGATAACGTCTCTATAACTTCTTCCTCTTCGGTGATGTCTGATCTCCAAGTTTATCGAAGTATCGTTGGAGCTTTACAGTATGTTACTATCACACACCCTAATATTACGTTTGCGGTAAATCGTGCTTGTCAGTTCATGCATGCTCCCACTGAACAAAATTGGGAAAGTGTAAAAAGAAAACTTCGCTATCTCAAAGACACTATTCTACATAGTCTTCTTTTATATCGTCACTCATCTCGAGATTTACATGTCTATAGCGATGCGAATTGGGCGAGTTCTCTTGAAGGTAGACGTTCTACAAGTGGATATGCAATATTTCTTGGACGAAATTTTATCTCTTGGAATTCGAAAAAGCAACATACAATGTTACGTTCAAACACTGAGGCTGAATGTAAAGCTATAGCCAATGCAACATTAGAAATTATTTGGCTTCAATCTCTTCTTTCTGAACTTCGTCTTGCATCAAAAATTGCACCAAAAATTTGGTGTGACAATATTGGAGCAACATATTTTACAACAAATCCAGTATTTCATGCTCATACAAAACATGTGAAAATTGATTTCCATTTTGTCCGAGAACGTGTGGCAGCTAAACAGTTATCCGTCTCCTATATTTCTGCAGAAGATTAAATCGCTATATCTTTACTAAGTCATTATCCAGACTACGTTTTACCAAGCTGGCAAGCAAACTCAACGTCAAAAATCTCCAGTTGAATTTGTCAGGGGAGGAGGGGGGTATAAGAGATTTATTAGAAAAATAAGACCTAATTAATATTTTCTTTATGACATAATAATTTTCTTATTAATATGTTTTTAGAATTGATATTTAGAATTAGTTAATTTAGAATTGATCAATTGACCAAGTACTTATAGACATCTATATATATTATATTCTTTATTGCACATTAGGAATAAGATTCATTATTGGTGTATATCACTTTCTTCTTCTTATAGTATACACATCTCGGGCATCCTTGATAGCGCGACTAGGCCTACATATCTTGGGCATCCTCGGCACCACGAGATGGTAAGATCTTCGCCTGCTCCTGGCCGGACATCTTCGGCACCACGGCCAAGTCTACTCGTCTCGGGTACTCTCGGCACCACGAGACGGTAGAGTCTTCGGCTTCTCCTGCAGTAAAACGTTGTAGGCAACTGAATGCACCCTCTCTATGCCTCCCAAGGAATCTCGCCGGGGTGCTGGAGTTGTCATTGTTGGTCCCGCCGTTGGCAAGACGGATCTTCGATTTCGGTGATGTGAGACTGACATTCTTGGGATTTCACCCTGCACCGAACTGCTCATCGCTAGGCGGCTTGCTCCATCTGATGTTGTTCCAGCGCTCCTCTGACGGCGCTGGCGACTAAACGATCCAACTCCTCCCACGTCAGAATGATGGTTTGTCCCTCTGGATCGGTCGTCATTGTGTTACTTCTAGTGCTTTGATGTTTTTCAAAGACGGCGCTAAATTTATTTCGAAAGCGAACAATAGGGATGATAAGTCACTAAAGTATATCCCACAATGACAGTGACGGGGAGAAGATGCATACCCATACATACGAGATTAACACGTACGAGCGTTTTCAGACTGCTTATGTAATGTTTTACCTTTTCTTCCAGTCATGTGAACCACCAATTTTCCCACTATTGTGAGCAGTAATTAATGAAGGTGCGGTCTTTTATGCATACCTGCATGTATTATGATATCAGCCTTTCCTTAGTGTATGTGTATTTTCTACTGTTTGTTGCTGCAGGATGGAGAAGCTTCTCCGAGAGTCAGTTTGAGGATGTGTGTTCTACAAATATACAGAGGTTCATATCTAGTAGACTTAGAAACCAAAGCTCTCTTGCTCAACTTTTGCTGTCCTTTTTCGACAAGGTGCGGTCTTTTAGATTCTTGGCTAGTTACGTAATTGTACAACATTCAGTGTTTTCGACTGAACAAGTCTAGATTTTCTTATCTTTAAATTAAATAAAGTAAGCCATGATCGAAAGAGGTTGTTGGGATATTAATCAAGATTTAATCTTTATGTGGAACTTTTGGTTCGGTTTATAGCATCTCGACATATGAATGTAAAAAAGTGGAACTGTCACTTTAACGACTTTTGGTCCTGACTTCATAAGTATTCAGAGGGGGTAAATTACGATTTTACTAGTAGGGTAATGCGCTTGGGGCCGAGAGGATTTAAACCAGCAGATCAGGTTTTTATCCCGTGTGTGACTGACGACTCTCGAACCTGAGACCTTTGATGTAAATAGCCAGACGCCTTACCAACCGAGCTAGCCCGTGGGAGCGTATCTCGACATATGAAGGTCGGCAAATCAGGCATCGTTTTTATAGATCGCCGCCCTTGATCGTAAGATTGTTGATGTTTCTGCTGAAATTTCTCGAAATGATTACTTGCATTCCAGATCTCTAGTCCTTTATCTTTTATCATCTTTCGACTTTACGGATAGAGGATCCTTTGGAGCGAATGGAAAATGCTGCTAGAACAGTCCGCTGGGTCGAACTACCTAAGATATCAAATGCATTTCAGAATGCACACGATAAGCTTTCGTCTGGTTCGGTGCTCTGTAATCGTGTCTCCTTGTTCACCCTCTTGACTCGGCCTTTCCTTGCTTCTAAGCTTGGCGAGCAACATTCATCAGCGAATGACAATAGGAGGAGCCAATATCTTGACATTGGTGTCATTGAGCGATAGTTTAAGAATATAGGAGCAATGATAGGAAAAGTAAAAATGGGAGAGTGAAAATCATAGTGATATAGTGAATGATATGGCATGACATGACATGACGTGACATTTTACATGTACACGTCCGATATCACTTGGACACCATCGGCGACTTTCGACCGCTGCCCCGAATCAAACTATACCTTGGGGGGCACGGTGAACCCGTCGGAGATCATGCATGCAAGGTGCCACGTCATTCACTATGGTGTTCACTCTCCCATTTTCACTCTCCCAATCATTATTCTTGTCATTATATAGGCATCCGCGGTTCGATCCCGAATTATGACATATTTTATAATAATTTTATCTCCAAATAGGACGTAAACCCTGCCTGGGATGTTGGACTTCTGGACCACCCACCACAAATACTTCCTGATTGACCCTAGTAGCCGATGAAAAATTTTCATGAGACCGGACCGATCGCTTAAAAAATTTTCGTTAGTCTTTTTTTTTTTTAATAAGCTGGATAGGGTTTGATCCCGCCCTGTACTTCTATTGCCCGTTTCCATTAACCATAACTGTTTGGTTGCATTTGGCGTCAAGTTAACTTCATATCAAAGTTGTAGAAATTGTAAGATTTAGGCAAACATATTACGTATTATGCATAGTCTGGGAGCTACCTAACCAGTCCGGATCCTCTGCGACCAAAACGTCTCTGCACCTCTGCGACGCGCGCTAAACGACAAGAGAAAATCACGTGCAGTTCACGTGATTTCGCCCGCTCGCGTGAAGAAGTCGAACCGCGCGTCCCGCTCGCGATCAAAAATTCTGCCCTAAATCCCCAGTGAAGAAGGCTTCTCCTTCTCGATCCCGTGCTTGATCTCCCCTCTCCCAGCTCCGGCCTTCTCCCCTCTCCCAGCCCCGGCGTCGACGTCGGCAACGTCACACGACGAACTCCCTAAACGCGTGTGGTTCGCTCTTCCCCTCTCATCTTCGCTCCCAGATCTCCTCTCGCCTCCTCGCGTTTCCCTCTGGATCGCTGCTTCCCCTCTCATCTTCGCTCCCAGTCGCCAGCCTCGGCGAGCTCCGCCCGAGAGGAAGCGCCCCTCCTGCTCGGTACAGAGCAGGAGCCGTCCCTGCTCTCCGGCAAAGCGCCCCCGCAGCACGCGTCCCTGCTCGTCGCCGCCGACTACCTGCTGTGATTTTTCGACGTTGATCTGTGACTTTTGTTTATTTTCTATTTGATTTTTCCTGGCACTGCAATTTCTTAGATCAAGTTTTTCCTGCAATCATGATTTTCTTTCTCATTAATTCGCTTCGAAATTTTGGTGTCCTGCACATGCTGTTGCCATTCTTGTTGGGATTTTAGTCAAAATATGATTTTGTTGTACCAAATTACACCGTAAGTATGTTGTGATATGAGGGGGGAAAAGGAAAAACAATGTTGAAGATCCATCCAGTAATAAGGAGGATCCCATTTGGGGTGCATAAACGTCGGGTAGCTGTCGGCGGCGAGAAGCTTACAAATAAGTATTTCAGATTGTTAGTTTGTGAAATTATGTAGCAATAAGGATCTTTTTTGCTACATAATTTATGAAATACAAGGATCTTTTTTGCTCAAATTTTACAATGACCATATCACCTAGATCAAATATGCCTTTGAGCAGTTTTTGAACAGCATTGAACAATTACTTCTTTCCTAGGCTATCAAAACATGTGCAAGAACAGAAACTGAGCTTATGCAAGGATATTGAACTTTCATTTTGCTTTTCTCTTGTTACTTACATGAGAGTTAACTCATATATCCCATTACATTAGATGAATTTATTGTTTGATCAATCATGGAGTTGAGAAACAAATAAACTCTGTCACTACCTCATTAAAGTCTGGCATGAATAACTCCATTAGTTCCTGTACTTGTAATCTTTTTTCTAAATCTTCACAAGTTCATAGCAACTTTAATTCTATACTTTTGTTGTGGATTGCGCATTGCTTGTATTTATACTTCTATTATCTTTCATTATTTCAAGTTCTAGCAAATTAAAAATTATCATTCTATAAACTGATACTTTTTGCCTGTGTGATATTTTAGTTGGCAATTATCTCTGATACTTTTTGCTTGAGTTCGAGTAACTCTGATTTTATGTATCTGATGAACTGAAACTGAAATGTTTTGTGGATTCTGCTTGTATTTGCTTAGAAACCTATGTAAAACTCCCTTGGAAGTAAAATGTAGTGTTTGAAAATCAAAAAATGACAGCCAATATATTGAAATTAATATGCATGCTTTCTTGCTGTATTATTGAGCATATCATCATACATCATTTCAAGTACATATTATGTTTATTTGAGTTCAAATTTTGGCTCTTTATAATTAGTTAATGTCCTGATTATTTGCTTTCACTTGCCTTCTCCAGTTTATGGATTCAGCAGTTAACCTCATGAATGCATCATTTCAAGATCGCTAGCCCAAGTGCGATGGTGACTCCTTATTGGATCAAAACTTTTGTGATCTATGATGACATCTCTTTTGTGATCTGTCCGCTTGTCACGCTGGGATGTAAGAGCTTCAAAAGTTCAAGAGATATGTAATGCTTGTGGTTATTTGTATAATGCTGCGGGAACATTCAAGTACTCGTTTATTCAATAAAAGTCGCAGAGTTGTCATGATTTGCGGTTTCACCTGTTTGCCGTGAAGTACTTGCAATTATGAAGTTTTGAAAATGTTCTAGTTTTCACCTGTTTTCTTCTACTGAAAACATTAATGAAATATCTCGTGGTTTTGCAAATTTTTTGATTTTTCTGTATCGTCTATCGTTATGTTGTGAAGCTTCGCTCCCATTTTAACCGACCTATTATCTGTATTAGCACTGATATAATCTTGCATAAAGCTTTATGGAGAGATAATATTCATGATTGTGATTCAAAATAAATGCACAACCAACATCAAAATGACCAAAATATTCCTCGTATACATTTCCAATGGGACGTAAATGGATAACATCTGAGCTATTTTCCATTAAAAGAATAATATAAATTTACAATTGCTGTGAAGAACAAGCATCACAGTTTGATATATACATATACCAAGGAATCATAAAGTCAAGATTCTTTACTTTGATCACGAATATGGGAAGCTTGTGGAATTTTGCAACACTGCGAATCCAAGAATTTTGTTTCATTTCGGAACTTGATGCTAGAATTGCATTTGCTGTTCCAATGTCATCAGTCACATATATATCATTCTCATAGCCCATTACAGTTGCAACTTGCAGCAGATCAGCTTCCAAAATCTAAGAATGTCTGGAATAGCGATTAGTCGTCCTATTGTTGTACTATCGTCCCTTCGAACCAGGAAGCTTCCATATCAACTTGTTCTAAAGAACTTTGATTGAAGAATCTCAACTCCATGGCTTGTTCGAAAGAACTTTGATTAATTAAAGAATCTCAACTCCATGGCTTATTCAAAGATCAGAATCTTGCGTAAATTTGATAAGCCACTAGCAAGCGTTGATAAAACCATCATCACGAGGCGATCCATGTGAACAATATCAACCATTAGCTGGCAAATGCATCTCGAGGTGTTCCATGATCACATTTGTCTTAGAGTAATCTCTAATAATGTGTTAGAGGGTCTTATTCCCATTATACAATTAGTACATTGTTAAGTGCTTAATTAACAATATACCTTTTGTATATTTGTAGGCGATATGTTATCTTTGACTTCACAGCATGGGCTTCAATTCTTTTTTTGTTGATCGTCTGCAGTACAAGTCAGAGACAGCAACTCAGCAACTTTATCCGAACAAAAAGTTGAATAATTATTGGGGAAATTGCTGCTTATAAAGTTGAACTTTGAAACTAAAACAACATAGATGCAATATTTAGTGGCTAACTAATCTATCTTATCTTGCCTTGTTAATTATTATGATCTTCTAGAAGCTGTTTTCTGTGTTGTCTAATGCAAACATATAATTAAGTAAAATATTGTTAGTCAAATTACTTTGTTTAATTTATTATGCGCTCAATTATCAGTTGAATCTCAACAATGGAAGCTACATGCTTCATCTGAAAAAGCGAAAATTTTCAATTTCTTGAACACTAATCTTGTAAGTCATATCAGGCTAGAGTTGTAGCTAATCTTGTAACTTATCTGAAAAAATAACCATAACAAATCATACGCACTTCTTTCTTTTTCAGACAAAAAAAACATTGTCCGTGATGGAAATGTCTGAACTTGTCAATAAAAGATAGGTTATACACATTCCACCTAGCAATTTCTGAAGGTTTTATCTCTTAGGAAGATCATGGCAAGGCACTACATACGCACTTCAGTTTTAAAAAGGTTTGAATTGCCAAAGCACAAGGTAACCGCATACATGTTTGGATGCGACGACGATAACCTTAAATCTGCTAAGCAAAAAGGGCAAGCTTAAGTAGGAAAAGGACCCAATTTCTTATGACAATAATGATGAAAACATGTCAATAACATTACAATCAGCATTGTCAATAGCATAACAAAACAGTCATTCATAACAGTCAGCAAGATGGCAATATGTTAGGAATCAGTGATGGTGAATCAAAACTAGTGGAAGGAATGTTTGCCCTGCCTTGCAAAGCTTCTCTGTGAACTAGATGTTCCATCACTTGCATATATCTGTATCTACATTTATACTTCAAAACAAAAACTAAAAGCAAAGAGGAAGATTATTTCAATGGAGCAAAGAACACTTAACGAGGGATTTAGGGCGGAGCTCGCCGGGAAGATAATTAGGGCAAAAAACAGTACCTTGAAGACGGGAAGAAGTAGGGAGCACGATGAAAGCAGGCCGAAGCAGGAGAAGCGAGAAGGAGGTCCTCTGCTAGCGATTGGGAGCGAAGATGAGAGGGGAAGCAGCGATCCAGAGGGAAACGCGAGGAGGCGAGAGGAGATCTGGGAGCGAAGATGAGAGGGGAAGAGCGAACCACACGCGTTTAGGGAGTTCGTCGTGTGACGTTGCCGACGTCGACGCTGGGGCTGGGAGAGGGGAGAAGGCCGGAGCTGGGAGAGGGGAGATCAAGCACGGGATCGAGAAGGAGAAGCCTTCTTCACTGGGGATTTAGGGCAGAATTTTTGATCGCGAGCGGGACGCGCGGTTCGACTTCTTCACGCGAGCGGGCGAAATCACGTGAACTGCACGTGATTTTCTCTTGTCGTTTAGCGCGCGTCGCAGAGGTGCAGAGACGTTTTGGTCGCAGAGGATCCGGACTCGCTACCTAACCAGTCTAGTTTTGGGGCTTACTGATCTGGCACTACGTGGCTTGATAAGAGTTAGCCAAGACTGAACTTAACCAGGCTGAGACGATTTCTATCTAGTACGGGCTGTGGATGACTTGAATGTACCAAATGGAGGTTTCGTCTAAGCTAGCTTTTTTTATCTTTTAAATTAAAATTATTTTTAAATTATTTTCCTGTATTAAATTTATTATAAAACCATAACTATCCGGAAGCAGTTAATTAGTTATTGAATGATATTTATGTACTTGTAAATTTCTTTAAATAAAGTGGGATTTTTTGTGCGTTTTTTCTTAGTAACTTACACAAAAATCTCCTTTTTAAACATCTTTTTGGTTCATGCTCCCGTGGAGATTTTTTTTTCCTCCTTAATCATTCTTTTTCACATCTTAATTTTTTTATTGCATACTAGTATAATACCCGTAGGATACACAGAAATCTTACACAATTGAATTAACATGTTTTATATATATATATATATATATATATATATATATATATATGCCAATTTTTATTTTTAAATAAAAAATTAAAATGAAAAGTAATTTTATTTTATCATGGATTCATGTCAATATAAGATATATCATTATTTTTTATAATATAAGATATTAATGGTGATCATAAGTTTTATAAGGATAATGGATGTCGATGCGATCTAAAGTTTACTTTGCTTTGATAGGGGTGTGTTAGGCTTGTGCTATAGTGCAACACACAGGGAACATATAAAAACCTTAGTAGCAAGCTACTGTGATGGGTCATCCCCATATAAAAATTAATTTAATATCAAAGTGAATCAATGACTCACATTGTTGGAAACCGGATGGCTAGAGAGGGGGGGGTGAATATAGCCAATCTCTTGGACTTAAACACAAAACAAATTTCTGCACTAAACTTTGTTAGTAGCACAGCGGAAGAAGCAAAAGAAAACGAAGCAGTGCAGTAAATCAAAAACAGAAATGAAAGCAAACAAAGACAGCTACCAAGATCGCTAACAAGAGGGTTTACAAGGTTCGGGGATAACTTGCCCCTACTCCTTGGCGTGCCCTTAAGGTGGGCGATCCCTTGATCGTCGGCAGATCAAGCCCCGGTGTTCACCGGATATAACGCAACCTCCTTCTCGGTGGAGAAACCTCTCCACAGCGTTTCAAACAAGGATATATATATTTAAGCTTAATGAAACACAGAGAATATTCTTACTCAGCACCTAGCAAGGACAAGAACACAGCGAGCTTATCCCGAGCTCCACCCAGCGACGATCTCACGCAAGGACTCCCTCCTTCGTGTCTTCTCACTGTCGGACTCCAAGCTCCTTGTTCTTTCCTCCCAGCACTACATAAGAGTTGGTTGCTTCTCGATTGCAGTTGCTTGCTCAAAGTGATGAAGACTTCAGGAACACAGCAAGTAAGTTGTGGAGAAACACAAGGCTCAGCAAGAACTTCAGCAAACTCAACAAAGAAACTGTCGAACACTTCTCTTTTTTAGCCGAAGTCTTCTTCTCCCTTTTTGTTTCTCCACCAAGCATCAGATGACACCATCCCTGCAGCTCCCAGCTGCTCTTCTGCCAACGCCAGCTACCACTGAGCTATCCCTGGACTCCCTGAGCTTCCCTCAACTAAGCTCTAGTCTCAGCTCCAGTCTGCAGCTCGGTCGTTGCAACCTGAGATGGAAAAACGGACAAACCTGCTCCAAGGAAAGCTCTCCATTGACCCTCCTTGAGTGTTTGAATCCTCCCCTGTCACCTGTAACTTAATCAGACTGTTAGAGCAGTAAATCACACAGTAAATCAAATATCAGAGGCAAACAGCAGCGAATCGGATATGGTCAGACGCGATCAGAGCGTCTGACAGTGCAATTTGAATTAAAGTGATCGGTCAACGGACCGATCAGAGAGCCTCCTGATCGGTCACCAGATCGATCAGAGATCCTCCTGATCGGTCACCAGACCGATCAGGCTGTGTCTAGATCGATCAGGCTCCGTCCTGATCGATCCCCAACGCTCAATCAGAAATCACAATTTCTTTGAGATTCTCCTGAACCGATCACCAGACCGATCCCAGGTTGTGGATCGTTCACCGGACCGATCCACCCTTATATCGGGCGATTTCTGAGTTTCTCAGCCTAAGCCTTCTGATCGGTCAACTAACCGATCAGGGGGTCTCCTGATCGGTCATCAGTCCGATCAGATCATCACCAGACCGATCAGGCACCGTCCTGATCGATCTTAGTGAGGAACCCGCGAAGCTGGATCGTTCACCCGAACGATCTGCACAGTGATCCTGATCGGTCATCGGACCGATCAGGATCAGTTCAGCAAGGGAACTGAACCTCACTGCTCGCTCCCTGATCGGTCACCAGGCCGATCAGGAGCCAGTCAATGAGTGAAACGCATACTCCCTGATCGGTCACCAGATCGATCAGGAGCAACACAGTAGGTTCCCAACCTCACTGTGTGCTCCCTGATCGGTCACCAGACCAATCAGTCATCGCTGGATCGGTCACCAGACCGATCCACGAAGGAGCAGCGTGCCAGATTCCCTGATCGGTCACCATACCGATCCAGGGACTCAAACCTAGCCCTCCAAGCTAAGTTTTCATCCACCTTAGCCCTCCAAGCTAAGGATTTTTCACCTAACTCTCTAAGTTGGGAATTTGCACCTAACCCTCCAAGTTAGGACTTTTCACCTAGCCCTCCAAGCTAGGACTTTCACCCAACCCTTCCGAATTATGACTTTTCCAAACCCAGCCCTCCAAGCTAGGACCTGACCCTCCAAGCCAGGACTTTTTCACCTAATTCTCCAAGATGGAAATTTGCACCTAACCCTCCAAGTTAGGACTTTTCACCTAGCCCTCCAAGCTAGAACTTTTTACCCACCTCTTCCGAATTAGGACTTTTCACACACCTAGCCCTCTAAGCTAGGACTTTCAACACCTAACCTCCCAGATTAGGATTTTCCAACACCTAGCCCTCCAAGCTAGGATTTTCCATACCATGCCTGATCCTCGATCAGGACTTAATCATAATCAATAATCATCCACCTAAACTAAAATAGGTGTCAATACCAAAACAACAATCAGGACCAGACTGCATAAACACACATATCAGATATTAAACTAATAAAAACAGATACTACACTTGATCTTAGCCAAAAGGCTGAGAAAGGTATGAGTTGTTTTACCCTTTTTTATCTACTTTTATAATTGCTCTGTGTGTAATTCGCCTTGGTAACTTCAGATGTGGGACTATCATTTTTTTTACATCTAAATTATTTTTTGAATTTGATAAATTATTTTTTAAAATTTTAATTTTAGATTAAGATCTGAATTTTTCTTTTTAGGATTAATAATTATATATTTTGTTTTGAATTTGTATTTTTAATTCTAAATTTTTTATTTAGAAAAGTTATATTCAGTTTAGGCGGAAATCTTAAATTCCCTGTGAATATCACGTCTGTATGCAAAACTATTTTATTAGGATTTGTAATTATATATTTTCTTTTGAATTTGTATTTTTAATTATAAATTTTTTATTTAGAACATTTATATTCGGTTTAGGCGGGAATCCCAGCTCCCAATGAATGCCACGTATGCATGCAAAATGTGTTTTACAGATATTAATAGATACATAGATTAGAGAGTGAAAAGAAAGAATTAGAGAGTAATTATTTTCCACACCCTAATTTTTTTTACTCTATAATTTTTTTTATATTAAGGAGTGAAAATGAAGGATTAGGAAGTAATATAAATAAAGAAAAATGATATTCAGCGAGAAATTTAACGGGAATAATATGACATTTCAATTGTAGTAATTTTCGACGGATTTATCGTGTCCCTCATGGTATAGTTTGGTTCGAAGCAGGAGTCGGAGACCGCTGTTGGTGTCCAAGCATATACAAAAAATACCACATCATTTTTGTTGGATTTCTCATTGAAAATTTTCGCTACGTATGATTACTCATAAATAAATATCTATTTGGAGATTGAACTTCAAGAGATATTTGTGATTGAGGATTTTTTTTTAAAAAAAATCCCTTTAAAAATTTAAGTTTTGAAAATAATCTCTTGCAAACATAGATAGAACAAGATTTTGCAGAATAAATTTTCCCCTACATCTCGTTTTGATGAAACTTCTGGTTATTTATCAATACAGACACAATTCATAATAAATCCTACAAACTTATGAGCTAATTGAATATCAACCATATTTTTATTAATTTTTCTTCCCGCACACATCTTCTATATATATATATATATATATATATATATATATATATATATATATATATATATATATATAGATATATAAATAACAATTATATTATAATCTCGATTTTAATCCATTTAAAATAATTTTAATAAAAATATTTGAATAAAATAATATTTTAGTTTTAATCATTGTAATTAAATTGAATCAGTTTAATTTAATATTTTTTAATAGTTTTAATAGCGTCTTTGTTAAAAAATTATAGAAAAAATCACGCCATTGTTGTTATAATAATTTAAAATAAATTTTTGATCGTCTAGAAATACCTAAAATAAAAATATATATTAAACAGTAGGTATTGCCCAAAAAATATTATTGTATATGTGTGGGCCTGCCCTATTTAGAATAAAAAATTATAAAAAATAACTTAGTTTTTGAGAAAGAAACGGTTAAACGTCTAAACTCAGACGAAGCCCAACAGAAAAAAAAAGTATTTTATATGTGCGTGTGAATAAAAATTTATAAGAAATGTGTAAGTTTTTGCTATATATGTGTATCCTCTCCTGTCTTCTGCATTGTACTGCTCTGTCTCTCGTCAGTCTCAACAGGAAGTTTCTTTCCGAAGATAGAAAAAGCATGAGCAGCGTGGTGCAGGAACACAACACAAACAGATGGTCTCTCGCCGGGACGACTGCTCTCGTCACCGGAGGCGCCAAGGGAATCGGGTACTATACTCCATCTAATTAATTTTCTATCTATTTCTACTCATCGATCGATCGATCAAGCTTAATGTAGGTATGCGATCGTCGAGGAGCTCGCCAGACTCGGATCGGCGGTGCACACTTGCGCCCGCAGCGAAGCAGATCTGGAGAAGTGCCTGCAGCAATGGCGCGGTTCCAAGCTCAAAGTCACCGGATCTGTCTGCGACGTTTCGTCCCCGAGCGACAGAGAGAAGCTCATGGCG